>MU160130.1:91387-102070 GCA_015888305.1 Antheraea pernyi | reverse complement strand
AAAAAAAAAAAAAAAACAAAACAAATCCAACGGCATCTCATATGTTAAATCCATGAAGCTGTTTAAGTTACAGATTTTATTAAATAAATAGACATATAATGGAAAAACCTTTACCTCCTTTTTACAAATATTTCTAGGTATACAAAAAGGAACAAATTAAAAGTAAATTATAACCCTTACCAGTATGCATTCCAATTCTTAGTAGCAATCGCTCTCCAGGACGATGTGGTACAGTCTTTACTCGGACCGCTCCGAGTAGAGCCAGAGACATCCTGGCAATTTCAGCTGCGTGACGGTTACCATTGCGCATTGGCAGACCGGATACTACCATGTACGCATCGCCAATAGTCTCCACCTATACATAAATACTTTTAAAACAAGATTATACGCGCGACTTAATCCCTATCGTTTGTTATCATAACAATATATTTTACAGAGGAAAAACATAAGCACCACACCGCTTAATCCACATTTCCAAAAAAATACCCATCGCAGAACGAGTAATGCTTAAGAAAATAGTAGTTCCTTTAAACTTCAATAACTCTATTTTGAATCAAGTCATCGGGATTTATTTTTAGTTAAGAACCAAGTGTCTAAGAATTAAAAACTAAAAAAATTATGGAAACTATGCAGTCGTTTTTATGCGATGCGCGATGCGCGCACAAGAGCAGACCTCTATCATTTTGTTAATAGATCTGAAAGTTTGTAACACCATACTGCTATTTCACTTACGTACTTTATTCAGTTTACGCCCTGAGAAGACTACTGTAAACATTAAAGCTACCACCGATTCAGAAAACAACCCAATTATTAAGAAGAACCGGCAAGAAACTAACTCTCTCCATTTAGAGTACATACAGGATTTGAACCAATGAACCATTATTACTTCGTAATTTCTTCGAACAATCCAAATCTTCTATATATAATACAGTTTCTTTGAGATTTATAAATAGTTCTTTTTGTTGTAAATACTGTCTCTTTGAGGCTCATTCACGTCAAAACAATTGAACGTATCGGAATAAGACTATGACCATTCGAAGCGGGATCTTTGTAGATAGTTCTGTATTATTGATTTATAGATTTCATTGATAACGTGTTCGGATACGGTATCGATGGACGTAGATTCGAGTCCTTGTAAGAGCCAGTCAAATCTAGATTTAGTGTGTTAGACTTAAGACTTAAACTTAATCATCATTTAACATCAGACTTTGTTTTTTATAACATAGTTGGCAAACGAACATTTGGATCCTCTGATGCTAAGTGATCACCGCCGTCCATAGGCACTAGCAACACCAAAGTAGTCGCAAGTGCGTTGTCAGCCTGTATTTCGGGGGAAGGGGTGGTGGAGTGGGGAGAGAAGGGGAGAAGAGAGGGAAGGGGAGATGGGCTTCCGGCGCTCTCACTGACCGAACGAAACGCAACAATGCAAGCACTGTTACTTCACGTCGATTTTCTGCGAGAGGGTGGTACTACCCCGGACGAGCCGACCCATTCATGCTGAAACCAGTAATAGCTTCAGCGTGGCTCTACCACCTTCAAAAGATGTGTTTGTAGTCAAAGGTTTAGACCTATAAAGTATTAAAAAACCCGTTTGTGATTTCACGATTACGATTTACGTTTTATTAATGCTCAACGAAGCGAGCGGGAGTTCACTGGTTACATACGTAATACATCTCAATTACCTTGTAAACGTCAAAGTTCTCTATGACGGAATCAAAACTGGTGTACAAGTCGTTAAGTAGATCAACGACCTCGAGGGGCGTAGACTCTGCTGACAGCTGTGTGAAGCCGATGATGTCGCTGAAGTATATAGTCACCTGGTCGTAAGTCTCTGCCATTACCGGTTGCCCCATTATTAATTGAGATGCGACCGACCTGTGCAGATACAGATTATTTTATAATATGGATTATGTGCTTGGACTGACGTTGGGGGCGATAATTATAAAGGAATGATGTCAATCATGGATGACGCCCTTGTCATTTATCGGAAAGTCACTCAAGACCAATGAAGTATTAATAATAAAAGGGTTTAACCAAAGCAGCAGATACAGTATTACATTATTGAATACAGATAGGTATTATCGTCAGAAATGTGAACGGTCCGACGACCCGTGCAAGAATGAAGTCCGCTACGATTGCTTTCTATTAAAGTTAGTGCGTATTATTCATGTCAGTACAAATACTTTTTGACGGTAGAACGGGGATTTGCACCGACTGATAGATTAAATAAATCGCACATTAACTGAACCCCATTAGACCTAATATTTATACCCCTAAGTGTTTTTACGTTACCAGAACGCTTAAAGAACTAAACAGAACTGACCAACACAATGCTTTAATTAGCATCTCTTACTCTTAATATGCCTTCAAAAATTAGGACGAGTCCTTTGAAATCAGGTAACGTAATTAGTGTTTTAATAAGTAAGATATCGTGGGAAGATTTGCAACCGTATAACGTCGAAATGGATTCCTACCTACCTTTTGTAATTTATATTGAATACCTTTTCTAAAAACAAAATTTGAAGATATCAGACAAATATGATTTAAGATAAGTATAGCTAACAATTTAATACGAAGAATGAACGATGACGATGTTAAAATAAAATCCACGGTCGTCGTAACCGTGTGCCGCGTAATGTTTACAATCGATTTTACTCCTCCCGGCGCCATTAGGTGATTAGGTGTTTCACAAATATTGATAACATTTCTTACAAGCACTTCTCGGTGATTGAAATGTTCTCCAAACCAGCGATAGTATTATAATATTGATAAGTGCATTCTTCATTATGATTTGATTCGAACCCGAACTTTCTGTTATTAAATTTATCTTTACTTAGCTTGATTTTTTTTTAATTGTAGCACGACAATATGACTGCACTGTGCCTGATGGTAAGCACAGTACAATCCAAAAACAATGCCGACCACCGAATAACTCACTATCCATCGCTGGTCGCCGCTGTCATGCCGGCCTGCGAAACGCTGGATATGCATAGGCTGATCTCGAAACGCAACCCGCAAAAGCGAATCACTATGATGGGCTTTTTCGCCATATACATGGTGGTTGCGACCCAGTCATGTTGTAAAACCCTACCACTCGCATATATAGATATATTATAGACAGAATATTATCAAACATATTTGGATATAAACAAATCCACTTAAATAGATTCGGCACAAAATGTTTTTCACTTTTCCACCTCTGTCAGATTTTATGTCAGCATTCACACCTTTTACATACATATCATATTTCACACAATTCATCCATACCTTTTTCGTTCTTCCTCTACTCTTATATCAGACCACCATCATACTCAAAACTTTGCTAGTTACATGGTTTTCGCCTTTCCTTATGATAAGCCGATACAATGCTAACCTATTATTACTCGTCAACTACTGGTGCTATTTTCATACTTCCTCTGATATACTCATTCTTAATCTTATCCATTCTAGTCACACCCCACACACCCCACATCCACCTTAACATTCGTATCTCTGCCTCATGTAATCTTCTCTCATCTATCTCTTTCGTAGCCCAGCACTCAAATGCGTACAGCATGACTGTGTTTATTATAGTTATAATATTTTTTGATATTTGAATATAAATGTTGAACACTTACTTAGGCAACAACTGATAAAGCAATTCCTCGCATTTTCTCTTCTCCTCGAGGTAGTCTGAAGTTCTCTCTTCTACGAGCGTTTCCAGATTGTTAGCATACTGTTCCACTTGGGTCAACAGCAGGTCCAAACGTGTTGATGTTTCGCAATCCCTGATAGTAAATAATATAAACTATATTTTTGACGTGAAACCATCTACAGCGGCGGATCCAATGAACTGTTGGCGTGGCGACGCGCCACCACGACATGCGTCGCCACGTTAATTGCTTTTCAATTTTTAACTGTTCTGTTTAAAGATTATATACTATTTTTGTTTATTTAATAAATGTTTATTAGGTAAACAGTCACATTTTTCTTGATTTTTTTTTTCAATTATGACGTATTTCCTCCTGTCGTAAACTATCCATTTATGCATATTATCTGTAGAAAATAACTTCGATGTTTCACATCTGCCGGGTGTCTCATGACGGCTCATAATTTTTTTCTTTAACATTTTCATTTCATTAAAAAAAATCCAACAATTTTCTAGATTAAGTACCTCAGACATTTTTTGAACTATTTTTTACGAAGCACTAACCTATGTAGGCTTTTACCATTCTATTATTGAGAACTACAAACCAGACGTACTTTGAAATGCATTTATTCTAATCATTATGCTTTTATTTATATTAGAAGATTCTTATTAGAATATTATTCCGTTTATTATCTACATATAGCTTACTTTTATCCACGGCTTCGCTCACGTTAAGGTAGATTTAGATCTATCCCTCGGGAGCAATAACTTTTTGTGGATGAATGTATCCTATATCATTATCTGAACCCCTTATAACGTATACACACAGTTCATAATGAACGATTGAGTAGTTAAGGCGAGTAAGCGTAACAAACAAACCGATTATCATTAAATTTTGCATACAGTATCAGGGGTACTGAAAAGGTTACAGGTTACGTTTATTGCAGAAAAGAAGTTTTATACTCGAGGTATAAATCAAATACTCATTAATGAGAGTGAAGCGGCAAGCAGAAGCTAGTTATTAATGTGACTTTGTTTGTTTGTTGCGCTTCCACGCCTCACGAAATTTGACATATACGTTGTCAGTGGTACATAACAGAACTGAAGGTACCATTCATCCAGAACAAATTACTATTCCCGAGTGACGTACTAAATTTCTATTAACCCGAACGACGCGAACAAAAGCTAATAAGTTATATTCCAATAATACAACGAACATTACTCCACCTCTGTTCCATTATCAACCATGTTTAATACTTGATGCAGTAGCAAAACGCAGCTGTCATGCGTCACTTACTCGTCAGGTATTGGAGCGACAACATTTTATGTGTGTGATCGAAATGTGGTAGTCACAGTGTTGGTGGATAATCAAGGTCCTAGAGTAGTCCAAGGTACGAAGTGCATTGTGTCTTTTTTTATAGTAGCGCAGCAAAGCGCCTGCATTGTGCCGGATGGTGAGCACAGTACAATCCAAAAACAATGGCGACTACCGAGAGATGCGTTATCCCTCGCCGGTCGCCGCTGTCATGCCGGCCTGCGTGAGCGAACAACCTCCGTCCGTGTCCAGAGGTGACCAGTATTAATCATATCACCGGTACCCGAACCACGGCGAAAGCCATTAACTACTGGATATGCATAAGCTGATCCCGAAACGCGACGAGCAGAACGAATAACTATTACGGGCTTTTTCGCTACATGCATGGTGGTTGCGACCCAGTCGGGCTTTAAAACGCTACCACCCTGCAAACACATTGTATCGGAACGGTTATTCCTTTTTGGCCAAAAGTGATGTGTTCGCTGCAGCATAAATTGAGTATTGAACATTAATTGAATTGAGTATTAAATATCGTATCGTTTTCTTTTTACCCAGAGTAGCTAGGCGGCAAAGGTACTGTGCGAACATCGTCAATACGAAATTATTTCTCTCTAAGGTCATATCGCTTACGTTCGCTGCACCAATCACAGGGGTTGGTTTTTTAAGCAATCCATGCATGGCTTCCTGTGATTGCTGCATTTGCGACATCTAACGAAAAAAACTACTGTTGCTCGAGACCCCACAACGTCGTCGCATAAACAACGAACCTTTTTGCGTAACCAAAGTTCATTACAAAATCAAATTGTGAGTGTGCCGCGGTCTCTAACACCGAACTCGAGTGTACTGTGTTTAGCGGCCACATACGTTATCCGGCTTCATCAGCGGTACAGCAAAACCGACACAACAAGGTAAGTCGTGCATTATACTGTTGATGAAGTGTTAGCGAACGTATTCACTACCCAAACGTGCGTAGACCCTGTGGTCTGTGCACAGGTACGGTGCGAAGGCTACAACCACATAGCTACGCCAAATCTCTTTCTGTTTAGTCAAGGCCTAATCTCCTGTCCCCTGCTCCCTCATCTCATCTCGCTCTATACTCCCAACAACACCAAATGTACAAAGACCTATTTACTTTCTTAAAGGTACTTACTTGTTAATCTTGTGTATATTTTCTTTAAGCGCTGAGAAATCGGGTCGGTCGTCATCTGGCAATGTCCAGGGGGGTTCTCCGGTCAGTGACTGCCGTGGTGAAGCAGATAGAGGTGATGTGCCGCGATTCCGCATTTCTGCACTGCCTGTGTAAATATAATTAAAATTCATATGACATGCTTCCTATTTCAGTGGTAGCAAGCCCTAGTATAGAGCTTAGAGGTGACGATTAGTAACTGAGTCATGATTAACTTTTGTATGATGAACTTCATTGTCAGTTCTATGTATGTGTGTTAAATACATTTATTTATATCGACTGTTTAACCATGATAAGAAAATGGTGGTCGACGATAATTTGACGTGATAACGTCATAAGAAAATATTTATGACAAATTACATACTTATATGAATTGAATTAAATTATTCTATATGTAGTTGCGTCAAAGGCGAACGCTTAGGCCGATCGCGGCTCTCTATCGCGTGTTTCGCGCTTTCGCTTGCACGGAGCGCTCAGGCGGAACGTGACAATGGGTCATGCTTTTTAGTGCGTGCGTGCGTGCGTTCATCGATTTATAAGACGTAATCACGTCACCAGTGCATAGCTTAGGAGCAATTGGACGTGCTTGAATAAGTATCGTTATATATTATTATCTAAAATTATTACCTAACCTATTCTATTTCGTACACTGATTAATATTTTAATTTATGTGTTTATATTGTTATACTAGCGGCTGGTCCCGGCATACTATGAAAGAGAATAAAACAATTTTTTTTTGTACAGTACAACTATATACTGAAACCGCACCCAAAAAAATTAACGTTAATCCTTCAATTCTATCAATATTTTTTAATATCTATCTGTTGTCTTCTACCTCATTCACTTGCTTCGATTTTTTTAACATTTTTTGTCATACGAACCTTGTCCTGGTAATTACGAACACAAAAAGTATTACCCAAATATATGCAGCTGGTTTTTAATTGTGCACTTATATATATATATATATATATATTTCTGATGTCATGTGCATATATATATTCAGCAATTGATTTTTATATTAAACGAGATTTAAACGAGCCTACTCCTTTCTCAAGGGCCGGCAACGCATCTGTGACTCTCCTCGTGTCGCAGGAGTCCATGGGCGTCAGTGATCATTTACCATCAGGTGACCTGCATGTTCGTTTGCCACCATTGGTATAAAAAAACCACATAAATAATTTATCAAATGAATAATTAAACAAACGATATAAGCTTTAATTATAAAGTACACTTCATTAATAATATCTAAAAGTATACAATAAATGTAAGAGACGTCTTATCTACATACATAATACATACTGTACGTATAAAAATACGAATAAAAGATTTGTGAGCTATCAAAATTTATCCACATAAAATGGTTCGTAGAGCCCATCCATTTTAAACAGGTGGTTTGTGAATATTAATTTGACGAGTTCAATCCTTCGAACTTTTTCGGGTCACTTTTATCTTTTACGGTTTCAATGAAATTAGTATATAATTGTGAATACGACTGTAGTGAAAAACAAAAAAGAATATTATAACTACTTTTAAAAACTTTGTTATCGCGGGTATTTTAGCGGTATCTTAGTTTGCCACGTAGCGATTTTTATTTTCCTTTCCATTTTATATTTCTACTAGCGGTCCCGGCAGACGTTATCCCGCCCCTATTATAAAAAAAACCGTGACAAATTATATACTAAAACGTTCCTCATTAATTACTTTATCCACTGGTGAAAACCGCATGAAAATCTATTCGGTAGTTTTTGAGTTTATCGCGAACAGACAGACAGACAGACGCAGTGGGGGACTTTGTTTTATGTAATGATATTATATAATATTTATATTATTTTTATGAAATACTGGTTATTGTGCGTAAATAAATTGGTTTGTAAGTTACGAAACGGCATCTGAATTCCAAATTAGGACAAAAACTCCTTTGAAAGTTCTAACAAGGTCACCGCCATCTTGTTAGAACACTCGTGTTGCGGCCGCGCAAATAGTCATTTAGGAAAATTGTGTCAGCGAGGGTGGGAGCATTTTTGTTTGTTGGTCGCTCCCGGCGGCGTGTGTCGCCGGCCCTAGTTCGATCGCACACATCGTAGGCGAAGCTCGTTGCGCCTTAAAGGAATCGCGCGCTCCTCGTATCGCTATAACTTATTTTGCACCATCACAATTCATCGGCTCCAACCTCCGGTATCGACCCCGCACCAGCCGGTGAGTGATCACAAAATTTGCTACTAGTTCTCTCGCTGACCTCGCATTTGATTCGCATCACAGATGGTTTCCAATCGAAGGAAGCACCACCAACTCGAGTCATCAAAAGACAAAACTTTATAAAACTTAATATTACTTTTTGATAACGACAGGAATGGATTTCCGATATTTTCAACTTTTAAATTAATAATTAAATAATAAGTAGTCGTCTAAAAACTCGAATTTCAGAATTTAAAGCTTTGTACACGTTTAATTTAGTATAACATTTTTCTGGGATTTTATTTAGGTAGCTAAGTCAGGTTTAAAAATCCATTAACAAGTACTCAATTTAAACTTGCACATATATTCCAACGTACAAGACTTTTTGGCAGCATAGACATTGAATACTGAGAATAATTATATATAAACAAAACTCACCTATAAAATAAAATTTGAAAAGTCCAAGGATATGGATAAATTTTACTCACGTTTAAATTTATCCTCCAATATGGCTGCGCAGTAGTCGCAGGCGAGCGTACAGTGTGGTCTGCGCATCTCCAACAGTGGGCTAACAGCCCGACGCGGACTGGGTGAGTCCGTTCCTCCCGGTGGCACCAAAGACATTGTTCTATGAGAAACATTTTTTTATTAAATATTAATCAATTAAATTTTTGTTTTTTAATAAACGATTTTATACACAAAATAACGGTGATAAAATCAAATCAAAAACACTTTATTTCAATCTGGGCTCTAAGAAAGCACTTATGAACGTCAAAACTACCACCGATTCGGAAAACAAACCAGTCATCGAGAAGAACCGGCAAGAAACTCGATCTGGTTTATCATTTTAACAAATATATATAATATTTAGTATATAATATATTAGGTACATGTCACAATTTTTTTATTGGATGCACAGATACGAGTCAATTCCAGACATCACCATCGTTCATATAGTATATGGTGATGCCCCTGGTGTTGCAGTTGACCATGAGCGACGGTAACTATTTAAAAACAGATGGGCCGTTATCTAGCTTGCTGCCCCTTGGCATAAAAAAGGACACACTGAACTAAGCTATCGTTGAAGCGATGATAGCTTTTTTACAACCGGAATCTTTACAACAGAGTTGGAGCTTCCAGTGAAGGGAAATATTGTGGTGAATCCATAGCATGGTGGTAGGGTTTGCCAAGTACCTATTGGTGTGTTCCGGCAACTGCACTCGAGAGCTGGTCCTCTCTAGGCTTGGCGTGTTATCTTGACTACGTCATCACTTAATATCAGAAAAGATTGCGGTCAAAGGCAAAAACCTATAAAGTGATAAAAAACTTTTGGAAGAAATACTCTAGGAAATGGAACCAAGCCAAACGACGCAACCCTTATGAAGAGATAACGCTGATTATAGTCCTTGACATAATGCGCGTTCTGTTAAGCACACTTATATATTCCGTTTACCCAAGTTGTTTATGGAAATTGTATGCACTAGCTGTATCCTTAATTTCCGGGTCTATCAAAGTTCCCACGAACACTTTTCGCCGTCTCATCGGCCATCTGTCCGGGTAACATTTTGGCATATGTTATTTGTACACTTTATGATATTTTAAGAAACTTCTTTAAATATTAAGTTATCTAAATAATATTATATAAATTTCATACTCGTTTATCTTGATCTATGATTTAAAAAATCATCACACAAATGTATTACGTTCACCAAACTTTGAAAATGCAGCATTATTGTTTAATTATTGGACAATCATTTTTCACTACATTAATACGTTGTTAATTTATAATTACGTTTTTTTATTTAACTAGCTGTTACCCGCGGCTCCGCACGCGCTTTTTAAAAAATTATTAAGGAAATGTAAAATTCTAAGTGAGTGTGTACATTACAGAAATGCCTTTTCAAAAACATTTGCAACTACGACACGAACGCCATCTACTGTAACATGTAACGTGTACATTAGATATATGAATACTAATAGTATATCGAATGGGATGGGATTTATCATCAGCAACATACCTGGAACTTCAACCTACTATATACCAAACTCAGTGCTCACTAACACTATATAAGAAAGTAATGAAAATTATAAACTATACATTATCGAACAATATATCTTAAATCTTTTATTTTATAGATAGATATAATATGCCCGTATTGTCGATATACTTAAGTTATTCTTATACGTTGCTATAATAACTGAGTTATGTAGAAGCAAACGTGATAAATAAAACAATATGGCCGCCAAATTGACCAAAAAGATGATATAATTCATATTACATACAAATATATGACTTTCAATTATGTATATTTATTCTGGGAGCCCAGTAAGGCACACGTCTCTCGCGGTTGTAACATATTTTTGATCAACTTCACACGG
>MU160130.1:51607-89243 GCA_015888305.1 Antheraea pernyi | reverse complement strand
GTATATTGGGCTACCCTTAAAAATGCCTTCACAGACTTCTTTGTAAATCTATAAAAGGGGAATATCCCAACATACATTGTTTTGTTATGTCTCAAAAGGATTAGGCAACGTTTTCGATGAAAACTCCTAAGAGGCTTGACTTTTTCTCGACATGTCCAACAATTATCGTTACATTTAAACCCAACCCAATATATCTAAATAGCTTTAAAATTGT
The DNA here is from genome assembly GCA_015888305.1 of Antheraea pernyi. NCBI lineage: Eukaryota > Metazoa > Arthropoda > Insecta > Lepidoptera > Saturniidae > Antheraea > Antheraea pernyi. Next base: position 89,029 of record MU160130.1, on the reverse strand, counting down.
ATGTCACTTTTTTTTAGAACATATAATGAGTATAGTGGGTTATAGATATCAAAAGATAGATATATGCCTCCACAGACATTTTTTGTAGATCTATATTGTCTCTGTTGTTTCATTATTTACACCTGGCTAAAAAGAAAAATGTATCATGTCATTGTCATTATAATATTAAGTCGTCAATACATTTTTCAATGGACGTAATTTTCGTTTATTTTAACCTATACATACAAAAGTAAACCTTATTACATTTACCCAACATACATTGTTATATCTCAAAAGGATTAGACAGCGTTTTCGATGAAATCTCACAGGACGTTTGAATTTTTCCGACTTGTCCAACAATTATCGTTATATTTCTACCAATCTATATAAAACCTTGACAAATTTATATACTAAAACGTTCCCCATGAATTACTTTATCCACTGGTGAAAACCGTTTGAAGATCCGTTTCGTAGTTTTTGAGTTTATCGCGAACAGACAGACAGACAGACGCGGGAGGGGACTTTGTTTTATACTATGTAATGATGATGATACCTAAATATATGTAGTTTGCGGCCCGCGACACCATGAGTAAACGTGTTTGTGGCCCATTTATAAAAAAGGTTGAGTACCATTGTTCTACGCTTTTTTGGTTCCAATTGACTCTTTGAAATTTTTTAACGTCAAACGAAGCGGTCGCTAGTTCCTACTGGTATTATAAATTTGAAATTTAGTTTTTGATCATTTGTTACTGTTTTACGACTAAATTACTGAACTGATCATCATGAAATTTCGCTTACACGTTGTCAGGGGTACAAAAAAAGGAAAAGAGAAAGAACAGGTTCAATCTACATTAACGCGACTGAAACCGCGAGCAAAAACTAGTAATAAAGTTATAAGTAAAATCGATTATATAATTATAAATCAAAACAGACATTTACTTACGTCTTCCATCGAGAAGATAATATTTTCTACAACTGATAATGTTCAGATACATGCTTTGAGCATACTGTCCTTGTCATATTGGAACGTTTATTAGAATTGAGCCTACAGTATTATCTTCGCTCATAATGGACGATACAATATGAATACTGCAATATGTATATATGTATACTTTGTCTAGACTGAGATATGTACATAAATACGATAAAACAAAATAAATAAAACGCTTAAGCTGAACAGGATTTATTCATTTGTTTAACGTTCTTGTTGGGACTCGTTTTGTACCTCGATTTCAAAGTGTAACGTGAACTACTTTTCTATTGTTCCCTTTTTTTTCGAACTGACTTCGTTATTGGCCTAGCAAGGATTTAACAGCTTCACCGGACTACTTCAATTGTTTCCCGAAAGGCGGTCTTTTTAAACCTTTAATTCACTTTGTGATTCACAAAAACAATTCAAGAGAAAAAGTCTTCAAGTAACTTTGTCTGTTTTTAACCAAGTTCACAAGGGTTCACAATTCTGTCGTTTATTTTTAACGTTTGTTGCCGGAGAACTTCTTCATTAATAAACACATTTGGAAAATTATTTTTGAAGTGGAGTCCTCTTTAGTCGCGTTGAGCGATTAAAAAAGAGTTGCGTGGGAAAACTTATGCGTTCACATCACCTATGACAGCGACATGGGTGTGACGTATTATACTCACGCCAGACTTGCGACGTGTATAGCGACCTGTATACATATAATATTTATCTTTTTATTGAGCGTGTACAGCCCGTCGTATGTTTGGTTTATTAATAAATTGTATATAATTATTGCTACGAATACGAAAAGATGTGAAACCAGTCCGATGTCAATAAATTCAGTTTACAAATTATTTAATTTTCAACATTAAAACTATAATTGATTTCAAAATTCAACATTGTTATTCCATTTTTTGAGTCGTTATGAATGCCTCGACCTTTTTTTAATGAAAAGAGGATATTTTCAAGATGGCCTCATGTCTGCGTTTTTAAGCATTGGTTTTAAAAGGTACCAGAAACTCCCCAAAGTCGAGTAGGAAGTGCAAAGTGATTGAATAGGTTCAGAATAATCTAAGAGTGGGTAGAGTACATTGTTTGGAAGTTATTTATTTGGTAATTTTTTAAAGTTAAATAAATGCACTTGTTTTATGTATAAAACAGTATTTTTATATCAATCATAATTTATTTTATTTCATACCTGATAAATAGAAGTCCATTCTCATGAAAACGGCATTGTTTCTTATAGGAATTTGCGGGGTGGTAAGGTTTTACAGCCTGACTGGGTCGCAACCACTATGTATATGGCGAAAAAGCCCGTCATAGTGATTCGCTTTTGCGGGTCGCGTTTCGGGATCAGCCTGTGCATATCCAGCTTTTCGTAGGCCGGCATGACAGCGGCGACCGGCGATGGATAGAGTGGCACTCGGTGGTCGCCATTGTTTTTGGATTTTCCTGTGCTTACCATCAGGCACAGTACAGTCAATTTGCCGTGCTACTATAAAAAAAAATCTATCTTTTAATATATATCTAAATTCACTGTTTATGATATTTTTATTTATTTGTATTTTGTACCACTTTCAAACATACGTAGCTATTTCAGTTTCAGCAACCTATTAATTTGAAAACCATTTATCAGCCAGTAAGCACCTCGGAAATTAATTCGAATAAACATAAGACATTTCATGGCCTCAATTTTATACGTATCTACAAGCTAATTCCTGCTACCTTTGTTGGCCAAACGACAAAAGGTCGATCGAATCCAAGAAAACTTCCCCATCCAAGTAGTCACAGTTATGTGGCGATACGTTCAGCAGTTTTTAAGTAATAGAGCCACAAAAGAATTATAGCTTCATTATAACTCGTTTCTTACTGTTTAAGGCGATACGGCACTTAAATGAATGTTAAGGATTTAGAAAAGACAACACTCAGTAGAATTAGCTACTGAATATCAACTTTAGATAAACCTAAATATGTGCCGTTAGGGTTCAAAAGGAGCTAAATCTAATTTTAATCGTTCATATACCATCTTCGATCAACAGTAACTAGATATCGGGTCGGCGCGAAAAATACGTCTCGGTAAATAACAGCTCACTTGAAATGTGAGCTATTATTTTGTTTAGTTTGTTTAAAACACAGCCAATGTAAGCACGTTTCACAATGCCGCAGTGTATTCAAAAGATGCAAAAATAATACCCGAAAAAGCAATTTAACGGCGGGAGTATCTTACTTTCGCTAAATACATGTTGATTAAGCTATATTTTAAGCTTTAAACTAATAAATAATATCAAATTTTAAACAAAATGATCGATTTTAAACCTGTGGTACAAATGTTTGGCCAAGGCTCGCCAACCACGCACAAACGGGTAAAAGTACTTTATTCATTACGTGTTAAGGTTGAATTCACACAAAAGGTTGTTTATGTTGTCTTTTCATTTGTAAGTGACGGGAGTAATTTATTGCTTTCCTCGTTTTATCGTAAGTATTAGATAATTTTTGTGACTTTATTACTAGGTGTCATGGTTGTAATTAGGTTGAACTTAAAACTGTTTTAAAACTTTTTTCTCTCTTTCTTAGTAAACACATAGCTACGTAAGTACATATTTACGCGGACAGCAGTTAGCTTCGATTTTGTACGTCACCCTTTATCTAGTTATTGTTGATCGAAGTATACCATATTTAATTTTTTTAAGTTTTCCTGTTTTTATACTTCGCATCGATAGCTCAGATTTTGCAGATCTTAAGGTTTGTAGTATTTTTTATCATCTTTATAATTGACACTAGCGGGCCCGGCGGAATTTACCTACCCTTATAATATTAAAACCTTGACAAATTATATACCTAAACCTTCCTCATGAAACACTTTATCTACTGGTGAAAACCGCGTGAAAATTTGTTCAATAGTCTTGGAGTTTATCGCGGACAGACAGACGCAGCAGAGGACTTTATTTCATATCTATATATTAATACGTGAAGCCCAAACTTTGTATCCCTTTTTGAGAGAAATGCTCGAACGGATGAACGTGAAACTTGGCATAGTTAAAGTTTATATGGAGAAGAAGTGCAGAAAGCTATTTATTTTATATAAAATGCATTAGAAGTACATTAAATTAAATTAAATATGCATTACTCACACTACTGCTTCAATTTTACACAACATATACACACATGTAAATAAAAAAGACATTTTGACATCTGTCAATAAAGGACTGCAAAAAAGGTTGCTATGCTCGACTGTATGTATTATTTTACTCAATTATCCTTTTTCATTCTACATTCAACTTTAAAAAATTAATGAACTATGGTCGAATGTCGACCACTGGGCGCCCACTAGTAAGTATAATAATAATAAAATAATAATATTAATGCGCAACTTTCGAAGATCTTAAACGGCTAGAATTGCATTTTGCTTATTTTGAAACATAAAGACTCATATATTTTAAAAAATATATTTGCCCCTTTCTAACATATTTATTTGTTATTATGCATAGCCCAGTATAAGATAAATAGCTACTTATTGCTTAAAATAAAAAAGGAGTTCTATTACGTATCCCTACGCCTAAATGTACGGCTTATACCCGTACCCAACTTTTTATGAAAACGTCCAACGGCGCGACAAGAGTCATTTCATATTTTTACCATATCCGAGCTGAATTTAAATGAAACGATATATTTCACGTCTCGTTAACTGCCTGTGGATTTTAATCTGTTACTCTCTCGTAAAATGTTTGCTGCTAAAAATAAGCAAAGTGAAAAGAGTGTTTTGTTGTAATTTCTAGGTGCCTTTGATAGCTTTGAATTTCCGCTTTGATACTGTAATTAAAATGTTTGTACTGAGGAAGCGAATGAAGCTCGATTTTATTTAATCTGATGTTTTTTTTTTTAATTTGTTGGTATTTATATCAGTGACGTCATGACTTATGTATTGATACGCGTATACACTAACCAAGATTTTATTATACGTTTTATATCAATTAACAATAACATAACTCAACTTTAAGCGGGGTGGTAAGGTTTTACAGCCTGACTGGGTCACAACCACCATGTATATGGCGAAAAAGCCGCTCATAGTGGTTTGCTTTTGCGGATCGCGTTTCGGGATCAGCCTGTCCATATCCAGCATATCCAGCTTTTTGCAGGCCGGCATGACAGGCTGGATAGTGTGTCGCTCGGTGGTCGCCATTGTTTTTGGATTATACTGTGCTTACCATCAGGCATAGTGCAATCATTTTGACGTGCTACAATAAAAATAACTCAAATGCTATATTTACATAATAATGCTTTATAAATATTATATACTAGAGTTGAAGCAAAAAGTTTTTTAACAAAGTGGCTGATAGACGGCAGTGGTCCATGCAAATTTACTACAGAAAACTGTCAACATTTAAAGGCGGTAATATATTTCCTTGTTGGTAAACCAGTGACACTGCTCCGGTCATATTAGAGAATCGATAATCATTCGAGTATATAAGTTTTCAAATAGAGAACACAGGCCACACTTCAGATGGGGAATTCATCTAGATAGAGTGAAGATCTACGCAGAATAGCTTTAAGCAGATTAAGTGATGGAAAGTTTGCACGATTTGAAAGAGATAGGCATGGGATGAGAAGACGCCGTCGAGAGATGGACACAGGACCTGGCGGACGCGCGGTATGGGCGAGGAGGACATCTCGCAGAAGGAGGCGGCGGAGAGAGCCCGTGAGATGGAATCTCTAAGTGGTCTTCTCCGCCACCGTAGTCGGACCTGAGGGGATGGGCCGGGAGGCCCATCTCCTCATTGCACAGGTCCGGCGGACGAGGGGAGGTAGCTGGTGTGTACCCAGTCTGCCTCTCTATAGGTAGGAGCCCGGCGGTGACCTTCCACCGGGCGGACCGTTGGGGCGGCTCTACAAGGTTGATTAGCATTGTACGATCCCTTGCCGCCCCAACAATTACAGTCTGTCGGTACACCGTGGGGTTTTAGTCCGTGCGAGTCGGACATAACGGGAGGGTGGGGTCCATAAGGGATTTCCCCACGTTAATAAAAAAAAAGCATGGGATGAAAGTAGGTAGTTGATATATTGGCCAAGAAGAGAATATTACGAGAATGAAGTATAAAAGTTTTCTAAACTTTAGCGTACAGAATCAGCATAGCTTCCAATACATACACTTCCATGTGATAGTCAAATAGTAGTATAGTTTTTTTTTATCATAGGAGGCAAACGAACAGATGGGTCACCTGATGTTAAATGATCACCACCGTCCATAGACACTTGCAACGTCAGGGGAGTCGCAAGATAGTGGGTATCCAGTGCTCTCACTGACCGAACATAACGCAACAATGCAAACACCGTTACTTGACATCGGTGTTTCTGTGGGTCGGGTGGTAGTACCCCGGACGAGCCGACCCATTCATGCTGAAACCAGCAATAGCTTCAGCTTGCCTCTATCGCCTACAAAACCTTATTATATAGCTATAATAGGTATATAATCAAAAACCATCCAAAGAAACTAACAGATACAGTACAGATACAGATACAGTAGTGCATACATAACTTAAACGAATGGGTTTAAAAGTATCGAATTTTGCACAAACACTTTTTATATAATGCAGCTTAATACAAATAAAGACCTTTTTAGAATATATACCTTAAATAAGTGTTATGTTAACCTTAAATAAATGTTGCCAGTGGGATAATCTATTGGTACACATGCAGTTATGAATAAAATACACAATACTATGTATTCAATGAAAAACAAAGTTGCAATCAAATGAAGCATTTGCTTTGAATATTTCGTATTTATGAAGCCGTCACGGACATGGTTGGAATTTCTGCAACTGACAACGCCACTCCAGCTAATGCATTCAATATTAATACTCGCATAACTTTCAATGAAGGAATTCCTCTTTTGATTTATACAGACATTTCAGTTCTGTTCAATCTATTATAGAAATGCAGGTAACACGCGCAAATAATTTTAATACTAATAACTGAGTGGTACGACTTCCTCTGTCTTAATAATATATTTTATAGGAAAATATGTAACCATCACACTGTTTGCCACACTTACCCACGGCATGAAAATATATTATTGAATGCGTGGTGTTTATAACAAATGTCGTATCTTAAAACTTTAATAACCAAGTAGACCAAGTATCTAAGAAGTGAAACAAACAACATTTGATAAAAACGTATGCAATATTAGTTTTTGCGTTATGTGCTGACAACCATAGATCTCTAGCATTTTATATATATAGGTAAGTTTTCATAGAAGATTCGCAAAGAATAACTCTGCAACATGAACAACTAAAGACAAAGTATTGACGTAAATGATTTCATTATGTTCTGCAATATTTACGCTATAAATAAAACATGCAAGTTGTCTTTTTTTAACAAAATTGTAACGATGGGGTGTAAGGGGTGTCAAATAACATCTAAGACTTGAGACATCTAAGTCAACCTCACCTGCACGTGGTGCTGCACCCTGCTGCATAACGAACGAGGCAATGGCGAAAGCGGGGTGGTAGGGTTTTACAGTTCGACTGGGTCGCAACCACCATGTATATGGCGAAAAAGCCTGTAATAATGATTCGCTTCTGCTGGTCGCGTTTCGGGATCAGCCACAGGCATATCCAGCTTTTTGCAGGCCGGCAGGACAGCGGCGACCGGCGATGGATAGGGTGTCACTCGGTGATCGCCATTGTTTTTGGATTGCACTGTGCTTACCATCAGGTTCAGTGCATTCATTATGCCGTGCTACAATAAAAAAAAAAAAACGATAATTATTTGTTTTGCTTTGTTGATTATTCGTAAATTACTACAAAGACTTAACTTTCCAAATAAAGTATATTATTGCCTTAAATTGTTGTATGTTTTTTTCTGTAAATAACATATATTTTGAAGATAATAAGCAACGCAGACGACGTCGCCGGTTCAGTTAGTCTATAATACGATAAACCTATTTGTACACTTCACTGTGATCTAAACTTATTTCGTTTAATCTTAAAGTTTAAAACGGTCGGGAACACAAGCTTGGTAATTAATGTCCATTCGACCCTTCACCCTTCAGGGATATATCCTAACTAGTTACGATTAAAACATTTAATTAAAATGTGACACTTTTTTAATAAGAGTCTGACATCCTTTTTACGGTTATAAAAGTATGCTTGTGATTTATTAGATAAATAAATGACGTAGTAGCTATTACTAAAGTTTCATTACTACATACGTTAAAATGCAGTAGTGAATATACCACTTGACTGCTTAAATTTTACCCTTCAATCCTTTGACTACCAAAGGTCACATTGGTCACATTTAACATATAAATAATAATATCAAAACAAATATTAATAAACAACAAAGAGAACCTCAGTTAATGTTTGTCCTAAAACTTTTTAAAGTATGGGAACGATACTTTTAAACGTAATAAAATCACGTAACTGCTTATCGTCGGAATGCCGCACGATCGAACCAAGGGAAGCAGTGCGTTTTTGCGTAAATCACCTGATGTTGAGTGTATATCAGTTTTGTTTTTCTCTAGATAATTAGGTGAAATATTACGCACCTATTTTTTTGAATTGACTTAGAACTAGAATCGACTAATAATTATCCTGTAAAAATATAGCTGGCGACAAACTAGTTAATTAAATCAGACATTCAATATGTTGTAACAATTATTATTATTGTAAAAATCATGCTGATGGTTATAAGAGACTGCTTAAAGAGGATACATGTAGCAGATTTTTTTTTTATTTACGTGGGAAATTCCTTTTTGGATACGCCACACTCTCGGGGGAGAGAGTGGGTTATGTCCTTCTCACACGGACTAAAACCCCACGGTACCTTCCGCCGCATGGTAGGGGCGGTCAGGGATCGAACCGGCTGTCTTCCTAAGAAACCGCCCCTGCGGCAGCCTGGCGAGTGAACGCCAGGTTCGTCCTATTATAGAGAGACTACTGGGTACACAACCAGTCGTGACGAGGGAGATGGGTCTCCCAACCCATCACCTCAGGCTCTGCCCTGCCATGTAGCAGACATGCGAATTTTGAGATGGATACATGGTGTAACTAGAATGGACTAGACCAGGAATTAGTATATAAGGGAAGTTTGAAAATAGCAACAACGGCAGCGAAGTTGAGAAGTGATAAGTTAGCACGGCATGGGCTTGTTATGAGGAGATAATATGAATAAAAGAGAAAGATGTATTCTATCTATACATATAATAAGAATATAAGTCTAACGGGTAAAAATTGTTGCAAGTGTCTTGGAATAAGTAATAAAATACATTAAAATCATTTTTAGAAATGTCCATCAGTCTGTTTTTATGAACACGCATCACTGCTAAAGTACTGCGTTCACGACAAAACCGCATCAAGAATATCATAAAGAATATCATCGAGTAACAATTTAGTCTTAGTTTCATTAAAATCGATTGACACTATCAAAAGTTATTGTAATTTTAATGATGACGTGACTTAAGTACGAGATAAAAGTAGATAAGTAAGATATCAGTAAGATAAGGACTTAATACTTTCAGATTATATTATTAGTCACAATTTTTTATATAAGGCTCTACGCGTACGGAGTCGCGGGCACAGCGAGTATTATACAAAAGCAATGTAACCAGGAAAGTTAAGTTTTTTTTTTTAATGTCATAGGTGGCAAACGAACAGGTGATGTTAAGTGATCACCACCGTCCATGGACACTAACAACACCAGAGGAGTTGCAAGTGCGTTGCCACCCTTTGGGGGACGGGTTAGGGGAGGGAGAGGGAGAGGGGAGGGGAGGTGGACCTCCGGCGCTCTCACTGACCGAACGAAACGCAACAATGCAAGCACTGTTACTTCACGTCGGTTTTCTATGAGCGGGTGGTACTACCCCGGACGAGCCGACCCATTCATGCTGGAACCAGTAATAGTTTAAACGTGGCTCTACCACCATTACACCGTTAGTATGAAAATGGATGGATGTAGAATTGGACGAAAATCGAAAATGGTGTCGATGGATTCTGTGAAGAATGTCATTTATTTAAAAAGTGATACATTTATATAAATATTGAGATGTCATCTGACCCTATTTACCCGGGATAAGAGGAAGAAGATAATGATGTATATATACGATTTTATAAATGTATTTTTTTTCAAACGTAACAAAATACCGCTTTATCAAACAGACTACAAATTCGCTTCAGTAAACACGAGCGTCTTTAACAACATTGTTCCTTCACTTTGTCATTGATAATAGAATTCTGTTTTTACGATCGGATAAAAGGGTTCGTCCAAAACTACTTCACTATAAAGGGCATCAGATTTGATTTAAACCTTTTCTGCGTCGGAGATAAAGATGTTATCAAAGTGTGTTAAAATACGGAGTATGGAAATAAAAGTATTTATATTTCTTTCTTTATTTAGTTAACACACCTATATATACAGATGTATATTCGAATAAGTCTTAGGATTACGAAAATGTGAAGCAGTGCCGACACTACGGAGGATAAAATATGGAATTTGGACAGTAGTTTCCTTATGTTGTGGGGATTACTAAAAAGGATTTCTCTTAGATCAAACTTACGTTGGAAGAGGGATGACAGTCTCTATGGGATTATGCTTAATATTAATGTTACAAATAAAAATAATCTAGTTTTGATGTCATGACTACAAGTTTTAAGCTTATACTATAATCTCTTTTCCAGAATCACGCGGGTTGATATAAAAGCTACAGGGTAACCTTTAACTTAGGAAAAACAAAGGCGCTTCCAAATAATTCTGTTTGTCGTACTGTGAACGTAAGGAATCGCTTAATATTAGGTCCATTAAAAGAATCATAGAGAGGCATTTCTGAGGCCGATATAGCATTGATAATTTATCACCTGTGACAATATATTTATAGAGGAAAAGATTTTTACTTCGTTTAATGGCTCTTGTACTTCATAACAACTGAGATCCAAGATACTTGAACATAGATGAGCTTCTTATTTCATAGCAAAACAACGTCACGGGATTATGCATGATATTATTATGTTCAATGTAATGCAAAAACAAAGATTACCACTGAGCAATCTCGAAAAACTCGAGAAATCGAGACGATCCAGTTACGATTGCTTCCTAGCTAGTCTGTAACTTGATATATTCTCTCTCATTTAGGAACGTGGCAAACTAAAAGAGTTCACTATCAAGACTTTATCATCCTGTCAGATACAAATCTCTGCCATTTCGCTTAGTTATAGATCGACTAAATCTGGAACACATTACGCCTAGGCACGCCAGTATTGCGAATGTTATATTTGATATTAATTGATAATTATTATGTTCTTCCATTTATCACATGTATTTGTAAGAGTTAATGCACTGCAAGGCAATAGGCCTCTTCGCGAAGGAAGGTACGGGCGTAATAACGAACTACATATAGGCTGGTTTCAACTCCAAGAAATGCAGAGTTCCTATATTTTCCTACATACGGTGGAATTTATTTTGTTGGTGGTAAAGCCACGCTGAAGCTAATACTGGTTTCAGCATGAATGGGTCGGCTCGACCGGGGTAGTACCACCCTCTCACAGAAAACCGCCGTGAAGTAACAGTGCTTGCATTGTTCCGTCTCGTTCGGTCAGTGAGAGCGCCGGAGACCCACCTACACTTCCCTTCCCCGTCCTTCTTCCCTTCCTCTCCCCCGCCCCAACACAGGCTGGCAACGCACTTGCGACTCTCCTCATGTTGCAAGTGTCTATGGACGGTGGTGATCACTTAACATCAGGTGACCCATATGTTCGTTTACCTCCTATGATATAAAAAAAGACTACAAAAACATTTCTGAGGTTCGTGTTCCATCAATACAATATCTTTCGTCACCGTCAGCAGATAGTGTTATTTTGAAAAATGCGCGCCCTGGTTTAATGCCACCAGTCAACCAATGTATGTAAAATATAATGTAAATAAATACATGTAGGTGTGACCTATTTACAAGCAGGAAATACGAAAATTCCGCAGCACAACCGCTTATCGGTAATAGTCCTGAACAGGCGGAAATAGCGATATTTGTATGGAAAACGATTTCCTTGTGTAATGCGACGATATAGATATGAGAGGTATAAAATATGTTGTAGTGTTACGTTCACGTCTTCTAGCTTACAAATTTTGGCGCTTACCAAATGATATACTTACTTACTTTGGGCTAACGTTAAGACGCAGCGGAAACTTTAAAGAGGAAAAGAAAACGATTTTGAATCATTATTTATAGGTGCTCCACTCTTATTGGTCATATCGTGATGATAACCTATAGCCTTCCTCGATACGTGAGCTATCTACGTGATTTAACACTGAAATAATTTTTCAAATCGGACCACTAGTTCCTGAGATTAGCGCGTTCAAGCAAACAAATCCTTCAGCTTTACAATATTAGTATAGATTACAAAGTTATAGACAAATATAAGCATAGATAAGTAAATGAATTATTTTAAAATATTTAATTGATGTCATTAAAAGTGGTTAAATACAAGCTTGTAATAAAAAAAAACCAAAAAATTAAATCGGCTTCAAATTTTAATATTTCAATATTTTTACCCATAATTACGTACGTAATTAAGTTCAGAGGGTGAATCTATCAGTTATTTGTCCGATAGCTGACTGAGCTCACTACGGGTACGCGACCCCGGACTGCTCTAGCTGCTAGTGTCACATTTCATTATTTTCCGTGACAGTAGTATCCTTCTCCTTTTTCCTCTAAACCCCGTGTTGTTGGGCTTATAGGTCAAACAGCGTCCCAACCTGTCAGTCCTTTAAAATCGCTGTTATCCACAACCATCAGAAACCAACATCTAGACTCTGAATAGAAGGAAAACTGATAATAAACCCGGGACGGTGCCTCCGTTTAGGCATGAGCTAGGTACCTGCGACCAAACCAGCACCACATGTACTGACTTGTCTCTCCTGTGGGTCCTGCTGGGGAGGAGGAGAGGGTGGCACGGGTACTGGGCAAGCTCGTGCTGCCATAAAGTCGTCTGTCCCAGGCGCAGTAGCATCTGCGAAGAGGTCACTTCGCCCACCTGCTTTGCAAGTGGAAAACAACACGGGGAGTGGCAGTTACCGGTTATAAGCTGCCCAGTATAGGCGTAAGTGCTGGTGCCAGGAGCCACTCTTGATAGTAGGAGGATCCATCGTAGGTCCACTGATCAGTTACCGCCTGCTTAAGTCGGGCAGCCCCCGATCAATAAGGTACTGATCCGCCTCAGCATCAACTTGTTCCGTCTGGGTGAACGGAGCACAAGCTCTACAGCTGGACGTTGATGCTGTGACCTAAATCACCTGCCAAAAGTAAAAACTTGGAAACCTACAAAAATGCAGTCTACATGCGCTTTGCGTCATGGAACGTCCGAACTATGAGGACGGGCTTCGCAAACATCTGCCGAAGCTCAAATTGCGCACAAGAACCGCGCAAAACCTGTAGTATAGATATTGAGCTCAACAGACTCAATATCGATATTGCAGCCTTGCAAGAAACCAGGATCGAGGACGAAGGGTCTATTCGTGAAGCTAACTACACTTTCTATTGGAAGGGAAAGAGTGCCCAGGAAACACGAGAACACGGCGTGGGTTTCGCAGTTCGTAATAATCTAATTGGTGCGGTCGAAATACCTAGGGGTGTGTCTGAACGTATCATGGTCTTGCGTCTTAACACAAAAAACGGCTTCTCCACTTTAATCTCCGCTTACGCACCGACGCTTAATTCGACACCTGAGACCAAGGACCAATTCTATGACCAACTCGAAGAAACAGTGCGCGCAGTACCCCCAACTGACAGACTGCATATCTTGGGTGATTTTAATGCTCGTGTCGGTCAGGATGTAACAGCTTGGCCAGAATGTCTCGGTGTACACGGCATAGGCAAACTAAACTCTAGTGGGCAAAGACTATTAGAGTTTTGTTCTAGACACCAGCTGTGTGTAACCAACACCTTCTTCAAAGGCAAATTGATGCAAAAAGTTACTTGGATGCATCCGCGATCTAAACACTGGCACCAATTAGATCTTGCTATTATTAGAAGGAGAGACTTGCGAGAAACACTCCATACCCGTACGTTTCACAGCGCTGACTGTGACAGTGACCACAGTCTTCTTGTCTCCAAAGTCCGACTCGTCCCAAAGAGAATCCATTCGTCCAATTCATTTCAACGGAAAAGAATTAGCCTCGGCACGATCCGGAATTTGAAGGCAGTGGAATCGTTTGAGGCCTTGGTTCGGGCGGAAGTTGTAACCTGGGACAGCTCGGCATCGGTAGAAGTCGAGTGGGAAAAAATTAAATCTCTTTTGACTGACACTGCCGGCAAAGCTTTTGGATATCAAAAAGCAAACACTCAAGACTGGTTTCTCGACAATCAAGAGCACCTACTTCCCTTAATTAACACCAAACGCCAAGCCGCTTTAAATTTCCGCCTTAACCCTCTTGATAAGGAGCGTAAGGAACTCGTGCAGGCAAAAGCCGAGCTTCAGCGTAGCACTCGTTTTTTTGCAAACGCGTATTGGTACGAGCTATGCCACAGCATTCAGGCGTGCGCTGATGTGGGGGACATTGGTGGAGTTTACGCAGGCATCAAGAAAGCTCTTGGACCTACTCCAAAGAAGACGGCACCTCTCAAGGAAGTTGATGGCTCCGTTATAGGAAACAGTAGTCGTCAGATGGCTAGATGGGTGGAGCATTACACTGGGATTTATTCGGAACGTGTAGACCTTCAGCCAGAAATAATGGAACTCACCTCGAACCTGCCGACCTGGTACGAGTTAGATGCCGCACCCACGGTAGAAGAGCTTCATCTAGCTGTGAAGCAGCTCAAATGCGGACGGAGTCCAGGTAGAGACAATATTACCACCGAAATTGTCAAACTTGAGTGCCTCCTTCCCACCCTTCATAACCACCTGGCCAAATGTTGGAATAAAGGCTATGTGCCACAGGATATGCGCGATGCTAACATCGTCACTCTCTACAAAGGCAAAGGCGACCGCGGTGACTGCAACTGTTACCGTGGAATATCCCTTCTTAGCATTGTCGGTAAAGCTTTCGCCAGGGCCGTTTTGGTCAAACTGCAAAGGCTTGCTGATCGCATATACCCTGAGGCACAGTGCGGTTTTAGGTCCCAACGGTCAACTGTCGATATGATATTCTCTCTTCGACAGCTACAAGAAAAGTGTAGAGAGCAACAATCCCCCCTTATTGTCGCGTTTGTAGACCTGAACAAGGCATTTGACACCGTGAGCAGAGAAGGGCTGTACTCTATCCTTGCTAGAATTGGATGCCCACCGAAACTCCTAGAGATAGTGCGGTCATTCCACGAGGGCATGGAAGCCTCAATACTTCATAACGGTAACGCTTCAGCATCTTTTGAAGTGCGTCGTGGCGTTCGTCAAGGTTGTGTTTTGGCTCCTACCTTGTTTGGGATATTTTTCTCAGTACTCTTAAAGGTTGCTTTCGGGGTAGAACAGCAAGGCATCCACCTACATACGCGTTCTGATGGTAGGCTATACAACATCTCGTTACTCAAGTCTAAGCGTTTTAGGGAGGATCTATTTGTACATAGTCTTCTTTTCGCTGATGACGCTGCCTTCATTGCCCACGGTCAAAACCAGCTTCAGAGCCTGATGGACAAATTCGCTAAAGCGTGTGACCTATTCTCAATGTCCATCAATGTTAAGAAGACCGTTATTCTTGCGCAGGGGTGTTCAGAACAACCAATCGTTTTACTTAACGGTACGCCTTTAGAGGTAGTCAACAAGTTTTGTTACCTAGGCTCGCAAGTATCGAGCAATCTGTCGCTTGACGCTGAGATCGATTCCCGCATCGGTAAAGCAGCCTCTACTTTCGGTAAACTTCGTACAAGGGCTTGGGATAATAGGCACCTTACTGTAAGAACAAAAATGCATATCTACCAATCATGTATCCTAAGTATGCTTTTGTATGGAGCGGAATCCTGGACAACATACGCAAAACAAGAACGCCGACTGAACACATACCACTTGCGATGTCTTCGAAACATACTGGGCATAACGTGGAAGGATCGTGTGACAAACGAGTCCGTCCTGAGCAAGGCACAGCTTCCTAGCATTACCGCTATTCTCAAACAGAGACGACTGCGTTGGTTAGGGCACGTGCATCGAATGGAACGAACTCGTTTGCCAAGACAAATTCTGCTTGGAGAGGTTGCACATGCAAAGAGGTCTGTTGGCCGTCCTATGCTTCGTTTTAAGGATTGCATTAAACGTGACATGGCTACATTCAATATCCCAAGCGGCCAATGGGAGGAGCTAGCCTTGGACCGGGCTAAATGGTGTCGTCTAATTCACGAAGGCCAATCAAAGCACGACAAGACCTGGTTTCGGCAATTGGAAGAAAAACGCATGAGGCGTCACGAGCAGGCCTCCTACCCCCGTCCACCTGGGGGTACAGATGTACATACTTGCCGAATTTGCGGCCGAGTGATTCGTTCTCGGATCGGTCTTGTCAGCCATTTACGAAAGTGCCGCCAGAATGCTACTTAAATCATCTGTTATAGATGAAAAGGCCTATGATGATGAATTACGTACCTTCCTAATCTAGGATTGCCATAAGTCTACCAATATCTCAATCAATATACATTTACTATTCGATTTTGAAGTGTTCTCTGGTATATCTTAAAAAAATAGGACCCCTTAATGATAATTATAAGATGGGCACCTTAAATACCATATCTATTAAATACGTTGTGCCAATCTTCTTATTGATATTATTATACAATTTCAAATGTTCAGCAACATCCATTTGCATATATATAAATAAAGAAATTTCTCGAAACAATCTTCGAGCACTTAAAAAGACGTACATCAAAATTTAGAACAAAAAAATAATTGAACTCCTCGGGGCATTCAGAAAATTCTGATCCGCTGAAACTTTAGCGTACTTTAAGTACCTTTAGCGCGGTATGCCATTAGGACCCTTTCGTAAAATTAATTTCACTGCGTCAAAGAAACTGTACGTACGTATGAATAATTCATTTTTTATGAAAGCGGAACACGAAACGCAGTTCCTCATAAGGGCGGGGACTTTGTAGAATAAATAACATAAGAGGAAAATGTATGGCAACAACTTGTTTACATGTATCTAATAGCTGCTGTTATTAATAATGTTTAATAAATGGGATTTATGTAGACTATTAAAGAAGTTATCTAAGTTAATTAACGCTTTGCTGAAACTATTGAAAACTCATGAGACTTACACAATGATCTCAGTTCGGATACTAAATATTCATAAATTATTTATAACGTGACTAGCTCTTGGTGATCCCATGTTTCAAACAAAGTAAGACCAGTATCAGTTTTTTAGTGTTAGGTTTTACATCTAAGTCCCAAAGCATATTACCGATTTGTCTATCAACTGAGCTATCATCGCTTCAAAAGAATACAAATAATTCAATTTCCTTAGATTTAACTAACGACCAGCATTAATTTAATTTGCTATGAGGATAGTTAAGATAAGAGCTGATAGAATAAGGCAGACATTTTAAACAGAATGTTAAATAATACTGAGAAATAAATCAAAGCGTAGTGTCTACTAAAGCTAAATATATTGCAGTAAACACTGCACAGAATGTAAGATTTCCGAACAAAGCTTCGAAAGATCTATTATAATGCGAGAATGGACATGGGTAAGGTAGACAAATGGGTTCACAATTCCTAGGACCTCTCTTTCGTAAAAAATTGTTTACTTGTTGTGTTGTTTATATCCTTTTTTGTTAAACATAAAGCTACATGAGATGTATCCCGACTGAAAGTTTAAGCACTAATTCTAAATCTTTTTCCGTTGAACGACATAAAATGTGACTTTGTTTTTTAGCAGACTTTTTTTTCGACTTTATTTTCTCAGAGTTGTTAAATTACAACTGTGATTACAACTACTTACATTATTTTTCCTTTTAATTTAAAATGCTTAGTATACAAAGTGAAAGACATATTTCAAGTTTAATATGTTACGATTGTTATTATTAGAAAGACAAGTAATGGGTTTAAAAATGCTTTAAACTCTTATATTGTTAATCACTTTTATATATGTCTAAAAGGTTCTTTGTTGGAAGTTACAAATAAGTCAAAACCCTTAACAATCTATACAACCTTGTTATTCGAACTTTTTTACCCTGACACAAAGTTAATCCCAAAAGTTTAGAAGAAAAATATGTTTCGTTGTTAGAGCTGAAAGACAAGCGATATTTTTTTTTATTGATGACGTTTTTTCGTTATATTCAGACATCAACACAGGTTTAAATTCTAGAATTAAACGTGAACCTTCGATAAAGTATAATATCGTAATATTATAACGTTAGTATAATTGTAGGGCATTTTGAATTGCCAATTTGGATAGTCACCAACCTCAAGTCGAAAATCTATCATTAAGTTGGCTAGATTTGTATTACATCAACTGTATTTGAAAGCTAGACACCTAGCTATTAGCCTAGGCTTACCATATCTAACTCATAATATAGTAGAAGGCTATTTTCTAACGTTCCTTCTACTTGCTACAATTTTACGAGGAATTTTGTTCTAACCCTATGTTTTCATCTGATGTCATGGTCATGTAATGGTGGTAGAGCCACGCTGAAAAACTATTATTGGTTTCAGTATGAATGGGTCGGCTCGCCCGGGGTAGTACCACCCTCTCATAGAAAACCGACGTGAAGTAACAGTGCTTGCATTGCGTTCGGTTATTCGGTCAGTGAGAGCGCCGGAGACCCATCTCCCCTCCCCTCTCCTCTCTCCTCTCCCTTTCCCTCCCCTAACCCTTCCCTCAGAAAGATGGCAACGCACTTGCGACTCCTCTGGGGTTGTTAGTGTCCATGGATGGTGGTGATCACTTAACAGCAGGTGACACACCTGTTCGTTTGCCACCTATGACATAAAAAAAATCTGATGTCACGCAATCATTTAAGCAAAAAGTACTATATTAAGAACATTACTAAATTACGTTACTTGGGGCTAATTGGTTATAATAATATGCATCAGATCGATTCGCTTTACAGAGTCCTATTTAAAGTGCTTATCCATTTGCTTCAAATTTCACTATTATATTATTAAGCAAGCATAACGATGAATACGTCTAATGGGTTTTAGCCTCTTTGTCTCCGGCGATATGTGTAGTCAATAATTGATTCGTCTCAATATAAGGGGTGTAAAGGGTGTCGAATGACATCATCATAAGACTTGAGACACCCAAGCCAACCTCACCTGCACGTGGTGCACCCTGCTGAATAACGAACGAGGCAATGGCGAAAGCGGGGTAGTAGGGTTTTACAGCCTGACTGGGTCGGAACCACCATGTATATGTCAAAAAAGCCCGTCATAGTGATTCACTTCTGCGGATCGTATTTCGGGCTCAGCCTGTGCATATACAGCTTTTCACAGGCCGGCATGACAGTGGCGACCGGCGATGGATAGTGTGTCACTCGGTGGTCGCCATTGTTTTTGGATTGTACTGTGCTTACCGTCAGGCATAGTGGAGTCATTTTGCCGTGCTCCAATAAAAAAAAAAATATATATACTTTTTCTGTCCCGAATTTTTAACGGTCAATGATTAATAAATTGGCTTTCCGTGAAACCCGACGGCTCCATCAAGAACTCACCAGGGCATCGTGAATTAATAACATTTGTCACTGAGTCACTGAAGTATCAAGGATCTAATGTTATTCTCTATCACAAGCAATATTTTGGAATACCAAAGATTCTTAAGGTTAATTAAGGGTTTAAAATTGCACTATTTATCGTTTGTTTCGTTTCAGTGAAGAGTTCTTTAAAGATATATATATTTGTTAAGTATTTCGCAGCTTTACGAATTTACGAAATTAATCGATATTAAAAACAAAATATTCCTAAAATGCTTGATGTTGAAGTGTATAAAGATCCGGGTCAAACAAGAGTCGCTGATAAGTAGTTTGATTTTAAACCATCAAAATATAGATATATCTTACAGCGTTATGCCAGAAACTTGTTTAAATAATGCCAACGTGTTGTATGTCACATTTATATCTTCAATATCGTTATCGGTGATATAACTTGTCAAACTGGGTTTCTAAACACACAATCATACGATAAACCTCTGTTAAATTTAACTGGCCAATCAGGGCGTTTATCTTATTTGATAAGTTTTGAGATTTTAAATAGTTTTGTAATATTCTGACAATGGCATGTCATTGACGAACAACTAACGAATTGAAAAGTTTTGTATCTAAAATAATTAAATTTATAAGTAAATAATTATAAAATTAAATTAAACCATCTACTAACCACTACTAACTAACCACTGCTTTTCAATATCTATGTATACGATATATCCTCCTGCTTTTTCTCCACTAGATACCTTATGTACGCCGATGACATCAAAATATTCAGTATTATTCGTACCATTGATGATTGCCTCATGTTACAGAATGAACTTTCGCGACTTTGTGCCTATTGCACTCTAAATAATCTACATTTAAACGTAAAAAAATTTAATGTTATAACATATACTAGAAAACATCAGCCTATAAATTAATGTTATACACTTGATACATTACCAATCCAAAGAGTTTCTGTTATTCGAGATTTGGGAGTGATGATGGATTCTAAACTACTCTTTAGTAGTCCGGTGAAGCTGTTAAGACCTTGCTTGGTCAATAGCGTAGTCAGTTCGAAAAAAAAAAAAAAAAACTAAACTACTCTTTACGTATCATTACGATTATATACGGCAGAAAGCTTTAAAGATGTTTGGTTTCATTTGTAGAGTCGCAAAACCTTTTGTAAATTTAAGCTCTTTCAAAATATTGTATTTTGCTTATATACGGACTCATCTCGATTATGCTTCGCCAATATGGTCGCAGAATATATTACACATAAGTCTGAACTGGAAAAAATTCAAATAAAGTATTTGAGATACTTAAATTTCAAACTAAATAAAGAACATGATACATATTCAAATAATTTGGATTATTATAACTTATCATCATTATCGGATCGACGAATTATTTTTGATATGATATTTTAAACTACTATACGGATCGTCCCGAACTTTTAAATATAATTCCTTTTAAAATATCCACGAAAACGACTCGAAACCCGCGGCTGTTTGCACCACAACCAGTTAAACATAATTACGCTAAGAACTCTGTTTTACAGAGATGTCTTACTGTGTATGACACAAAGTTCCATCATATTGATTTATTCCAGCATAACCGGAATACTTTCATCCAGAAACTGAATTCCAGGGCAAAATAATAATAATATTGGTAGAATGAAATATCGAACAGGAACATATCACATACACTTACACATAAATTCACAGATACACAAGAACACTCAACATCCCAGTCACAGTCACACCTAGAACGCATTTAGCAAATTAAAAGATAGCATTCAGGCCTAAGCTTGAAAAAAAATCTCCTAGAAACTCAGTATGTATTATATTATGTATTAGCCCAGTGTGTATTACCATTAATGAAATATTTTTCGATAAACAATTGCCTAAAAATGTTCTTTCATATAAAATTCAGGATCATCTAAACGCCCAATGCGCATTATTTAAATGCAGTACAGGACATAATAAATAAAAATTCATTGAGATTAACATTTAAAAAAATGCGTGGGCTAGAACATATAGAAATATATTATACAACTTATTGAATACTGGCGGTGTTACTACAAAAAAGTTAAATACGTAAAAAGGTGTCATATTAAATGCACCGCGGTATCTGAACGTTTGTCATCTTGTTCTTTTGTCTCGCTTTGGTTACGTTAAGTTAGACTTGCGAAAAAAGATAGCGCGAACTTGCCACTGGCGAGCGCGGTGCATTTATTGCGTAACCTTTTTAAAGCAAGTATTTAATACGTATTTAACTTTTTGGTAATAACACGTAAGATTTTTAACTTATCTCGATCATTATATTGTAGCTTAGGCCTTAGGAGTTTAAAATAATTATGTTATCGATATAATTTGCATTTGAAATGATCTTTCAAACCTTACAAATGTCTACGAATCTGTATATAACTGTGTATAAAGTTTCGTAACGTTGGGACAAAAGGTCGACTAACCGATAACATGGAAGTCTTATTGACTTTCAACCGTAAACGGAAATCTATCGACTGCCCCACGAACACTTTTTTATTATATTTTCACGCGTCATGTTAACGTCAATATAACTTCCAGATTGATATTCTAATGGAAAACGTGATCCGAATAAATAGCAACATTACGTTTTTATTTTTTATCAAGACAAGAAAAAAAAACAGAATACCAATCTACACTAATATTATAAAGCTGGAGCGTATGTTTGTTTGTTTGGTTGATTTTTTTTTAATTTTAGCTTTAATGCAATGTACTCGTATTGTATAATATGATTTCTAAAACCGGCTATTTTTGTATACGTTATCAATTAAGGAATTACCTATTTATTGTATGCAAAAATTAATGTAAGTCGATTCAGAATATATATCTGTTTAATTCTTTAAGAGCATTGTTATCATTTCTTATGTTCTATCAACTTTTAAATCATATATGATTCCTGTATTTCATCAAAATCGGTTGAAATTAAACAACATTTTTATTAAATATATTTTTATAGCGTTCAAAATGTCACTAAAATATGATGAGATTTTTTTTTAATTATATTTTAAAGATGACAATAATGAGTAAGACGTATTTTGAAAATCTATCAAGAACAAAAAATGTAAGGATTATCCCCTAGTTAAGAAGTTCATCGTTTGTAGGTTACACTTTATGAAGGCTATTATAGAATGGATCAATATGTGAACGATGGTGATGTCTGGAATTGACTCATCTCTGTGCATCCAATAAAAACGACTGTGCCGTGTAATGTATACTAAATATTATATATATGTTAAAAAGATAAACCAGATCGAGTTTCTTGCCGGTTCTTCTCGATGACTGGGTTGTTTTCCGAACCGATGGTAGTTTTGATGTTCATAAGTGCCTTCTTAGGGCCTAAACTGTATAAAGTAATTTTTTGGTTTGATTTAATTTGGACATGTTATTAGGAACTTAGCGGCCCTTTCTAGCTACAGTTCTAAAATAAACGAAATTGATTTTAACAAAAAAAAATTATATAGAAATAATTTTTGGTCTTTAGAAGCTCATAACTTAACAAACAAACATGACAGAAAAAAATAGTATATTCACATTCACACCAACTAGATCCAACTAGTCCAATTATTAACGAATTTCAGACCATTAACTTTTTCATTATCCGCTTCACGGGAATTTCCCCAACAGCCAAAACCCCATATGTATGTCCTCCTCTAAACGAATCTTATGTACCCAAACACAAAGTGGCTGCTTAAAGTCGCTGATGAGTTCCATTACATTTTCACTATTTCCATGAATGATCCAATCAGGATTGATTATATGATATTTTTATCGCAACTACAGGTTGTGCCAAGTTTTATTAAAATTATGTCATGTATTACACTAATCACGTATAGTGTCGATGCAGTCGGGAATGGTAATAAATACTTCGTAGATACTGACACTATTTATTTGGCCAGAGCTTCGCCTTACAATACTTGTTAGATAATGTGTAGATATCACTGACATCTTGCCTTTTAAAGGCCCATCTATATAAGTCAAAGAATATACTATTATTAATAATGATCAAACTAATGATTCAATTCTATATAATGATATCCATTCTTATTTAAATCCTATTAAAATCTATATAATATTAATAATTCTTATTTATGTATCTTCAATGTGGTGGCGATAGTGTTAATGTGTCTCTCTAATATGGTGGCGCTAGTATCAATGTGTATCTCTAATATGTTGGCGCTAGTGTCGATGTATATTTATAATATGGTGGCGCTAATATCAATGTTCCGGTCGTGTTGTAGTCTCGTCTCTTGAATGTGATGCAGCGGCACCGGCGGTGGGTGGTAACATATGGGAAGTTCATTTATTCATATAAGCTCTGTTCATCCTTTTATTTTCAACCTTTAGAATTTGAACCATTTTGTTAATTTGAAGAACAGCATCCTTAAGTATCAGTAATTCAGATACAACGATTGAAATCGGTTTAAAGTTGACGAAAATACGTGGGCTAAAAGTTTTTTTTTCTGGGTGAAATTCAAATAAACGGTTTTCCACCCACTTTGGGGTTGAATATTTTATTCAAATTAACCACCCCTGAGTATAGCCAATTCAAATAAAAAAGAATCATTAAAATCGGTTCACAATTGACGAAGATATCGATTAACATATGCTGTAGGTGGTAGAGCCACGCTGAAGCTATTATTGGTTTTAGCACTAATGGGTCAGCTCGTCCGGGGTAGTACCACCCTCTCATAGAAAACCGACGTGAAGTAACAGTGCTTGAATTATTGCGTTTCGTTAGGTCAGTGAGAGCGCCGGAGGAAAACCCCCCCTCCCACCCTCCTCTCCTCCTCCCTCCCTTTCCCCCAAACACAGGCTAGCAACGCACTTTCCACTACCCTGGTGTTGTTAGTGTCTATGGACGGTGGTGAGCTCTTAACATCAGGTGACCCACCTGTTCGTTTGCCTGCTATGATATAAAAAAAAACATACATTGAGACAAAATATACAGCCGAACATAGTAGCCTCCGTGATTATTTTGGCGTGATTACTTATAACTTAATTTAGGAAAAACGCTGAATAGATATAAATAAAAGCAAATGAAAAAAAGATAACACTCCACTTGAGACACATACTATTTGTCCGTCCTCTCAAGGTTATCAATAAAATTCGCTAAAAATGACTTTGGCCATGGCCTTCAAGCGTACATTTATATTCCATACTCGCACAGCTTTCTATGCAATCAATGTTATATCTCATTACGCATAGAATTTAACCGAAAACTCTTGAATCTAGATTCCAATGTAAATTACTTTTCTTTCGTTCAATTCTACTACGCTACTCGCTTTGTAAATATCTATAAAGCCACGAATACTAGATTCGATTCACGTTAATTATGATTGCATAGTTATAAGAAATTACATTCTTTAAACTTTTTATTGCTAGTTCGATCTCAGAAAGTCCTTACTTAGACAAACAAGGATTGCCCACGAAAATGAAAACTCAAAACAATGGAGTAACTGTAGTATACCTTTTGAATTTGTGTTATGTCGAATGCTCCCAACATCATTCGCAATGAACCACTGCGACAACCGTTGTTTATATATCTCCCATGATTGTGTAACATGGTCAAAACTTGACAAAATACCAAACTGGGCTTGAGACATATTTTTTTTCTTTTTGCGTGGGTGGGTGGGCGTTATTATCCTCGTCGTAACTGTTATGTCGGGACGTATGAAATGAAAGACAGTTATAAGCACACTTTGGCACCGTTACACACATACACAATGATTTGTAAATTAATATTTTTTTATATCATAGCAGGCAATCGGTGAACAGGTGGGTCACCTGATCTTAAGTGACATTTTGAAATTCGTCGTTTTTTCTTATTTCGTTTTCTGTTTACTATAATTAGGACTGAACAAACATGCAAAATTGCAGAGCCGTATGTATAAATTAAACTCGTATTTTTGTTGTAGCGACAGACGTTAATATAAAAAATAATATAATAGAACAAAACTTTTTAAATAATGTAACCCGGTTCTAACTCAGTTTGCAAGATATGACCTAAACATTTTTTTTTTATTTAATAGGAGGCAACACCAGTGGAGTCACAAGTGCGTTGCCAGTCTGTGTTGAGGGGGAGGAAGGGAAGGGAGAAGGGAAGAGGAGGTGAGTCTCCCATGCTCTTACTGACCGAACGAAACGCAATAATGCAAGCACTGTTACTTCACGTCGGTTTTCTGTGAGAGGGTGGTACTACTCCGGGCGAGCCAACCCATTCATGCTGAAACCAGTAGTAGCTTCAGCGTGGCTCTACCACCTACAAATATATATACTATATATATTTCATGTATGTACACAATATAATATAGTATATACTAGTCGGAATTATTTAAATTCCTAAATTGAAATTATGTATTAATATTAATCTAATATTTACATTTATTATCGCTCGGAGCAATAATTATATATATTTTATAGTTTATTAATTGAATAAAAATTTGCTACTTTCAGAAGATTTTGTATATGAAATGAAGATATGACTCCGATTGTATCGTCTTGTAAACGCTTTGACAGCTAATTTACAAAAACCTGTTTATTTGAAACGAGCAGACATATAAATACATACGAGATATACATAAACATAAAATATTTGCAACAGATTAGAGATAAAAATGAACAGACAATAAAAATTGAATCATTACTGTGGTAATAAAATACAGTCAAAATCTGTTATAACGACATCGAAGGGACTCTTTATATTTAGTGGTAATAACCGATAGTCGTAACAACCAGTGATGTTTTTGAGATACGGCATTCAACCGGGACCTTTGTTCTGGATCAATATAACCGGTATGTTGTTCTAAACGCTATCGCCGTAAACGGTTTTGACTGTAATAGTAAAAACTAGAAATGGCCAATAGTAACTGAACAATACAGTAATAGACAAAGCTAGAATATTAACAGTTCCCCACATCATGTATTTGTCAGTTGTGATTGATTCCAGATAACATTTAATCACCTGGTTGCTGAGTTTTGGGTAATCGCGTACTTTTATTGAATGATCTGCCTTATACAGTATTTGTTTCTATCTGTAGGATATATATTGTGCAGGTAGTATGTTTGTTGTCATTATTGTAAATGAAATACATTCAAATTGTTTGCAATAAACATTCATTTATAGTAAAGTTAAATTGGGGGTGTAAGGGGTGTCGATTAACATCTAAGACTTGAGACACTCAAGCCAACCTCACCTGCACGTGGTGCACCCTGCTCAATAACGAACGAGGCAATGGCGAAAGCGGGGTGGTAGGGTTTTACAGCCTGACTGGGTCGCAGCCACTATGTATATGGCGAAAACGGCCGTCATAGTGATTCGCTTCTGCGGGTCGCGTTTCGGGATCAGCACGTGCATATCCAGCTTTTCGCAGGTCGGCTTGAGAGCGGCGACCGGCGATGGATAGGGTGTCACTCGGTGGTCGCCATTGTTTTTAGATTGTACTGTACTTACCATCAGGCACAGTGCAATCATTTTGCCGTGCTACAATAAAAAAAAGAACCAACGCCTTTCATAGAAACTTCGTTTTTCGAAGTAGTTGGGTTTTCTAATAGTAACAAATATCAACAAGAAAAAGGAAACAACGAAAATAGCAATAACTTGTAATTATCAATAAGAAAACTATTCTGATTGTGACTGTACTGCAACTAGCACTGACATTAACACATGTCAACGTTGATGTAATAGGGACGAGGTACGAGTGCGGGCGGGCCTGCTCTCCCTTCACCTCTTCTGCGTCCCTCTAATATCTAAATTTGTATTCTGCGTATCCACTTCATAGCGGTCAAAAAGTTTGACGTGGACTTTAGCTATGTTGAGGTCATCAGTGACGCGAACCCGTAAGTTATACCCTTATCAAATAATTTATTGTTTAAATCGCTCAATGCGGTTTAATAAGGATTCGCTTCATAAATACTCGTTGGTTTTAGTTAGTTGATAATTTATATAAACCTATTTGTTTCCAACTAAACGTTGCTCATGTTACAACAAAGTTATAAACATTCTCAGACTTCAGACATTTAATCTTATCCTAATTAGATTTCATTTAAACCATTTATCTAAATATGGCTAATCATTACATTTTTATATACTTTAATGTATCTTGTGTATAACATTTATTTATTAAAAAAAACAGGATGATTCGTGAAGACACGCGATAGAAGTGAAACTTATATATAATTACATTCGTTTTTGGCGAATGCATAGAGAGAGGTGTCATTTCCAGACGTCAACATCGTTTACATACCGATATGCCATATAGTAATAGCTTTTAAACATTATTGATACACGGTTTCCTAGAATCTTTAGATTATCTTCAAAAAATACCCTTGTGCGTCCTACTTATAGGCAGACGTTCACTTAACAGGCAAACTTTTCATCTACCATTAGCAAGAACTAACGCAGGCCAACATCGCCCTTTGTATCGCATGCTTTCTTTTTTTAATAGTTTACGTTTCAAATTCGATATATTTTTTTGCGTTTCTTTGGCCTAAACTAGAAAAAAGAATATTTATATGTTTAATATAATTTAATTTTTCTTTATATTAATACTATGATTATGTCTTCTTATATTATACATGCTGTGTTCACATATAAAAGGGTTCGTGTGCATTTTTGTTCATAGAACTCATTTTTGTGGACCTTAAATAAATAATAAGTAAAACACGCCTGACATGGTGCTTGAACTTACTATCCGGTAAATCGGTAATATGCTTTGGAACTTTGTAATAAAACTAAACACTAATACTTAAAAAAACTGCTACTATCCTTAGTGAGCCTGCAACATGGAACTACCAATTTGTCATTGTTTATATCTGTATGTGTTCTATAGATTTAATCCAGTCGGAATAGATCCAAGTGATCCATGAATAGATACAAATCTGTACATACTTTGTTAATGTTTATTTATTTATTTGTTTACACATTATGCGTATTTACGCAATGGCGGACTTAATGTTGAAGGCATTCTCTACCAGTCCGATGTTCTTTAATACAATCATGAAACTATAATCCATGAAACAGTCTTTAAGAACGTTTGTATAAAGTGGGATTATTTCCTCCTATAATAGAAAATCCTTTAAAAAATTCTTACCTTTTCAAGAGAAATTAATTATTTATTACTGTCGAGATGATGCCAGCTGACGAGTGGCTAATGGACGGTAAATATAATATGATATAATACTATATTTTTCAGAATGCTATTTGATTTAATTTGATCGTACTTATTGATTACCTTATTATTGTTACCAGTAATCAAAACACCATTTTCACTAAAAGGTTTTTTTATAAAGGTAACAGGAAACAAGGTCACTGTTACAGGGTAAAGGTAGACTTGGTAGTATTTATATCTTACTAGCGAGCTCGGCGGACTTTGTCCCGCCCTGATAATAGAAAAACCTTGACAAATGATTCACGAATCACTTTATTTATCGGTGAAAACCGCAAGAAAATCTGTTTGGTCGTTTTTGAGTTTATCACGAACAGACAGACAGACGTCGCAGTGGACTTTGTTTTATAATATGCAGTAATAGTTGTATTCGTTTTACAGATTCTTCTTTTTTCGCTACTAATATTCGTTCTTATGTCGGTACGGAATTAAGCAGTTTTGTTGCAAATGTTAAGTGAACACTACAAATTGATTTGAAATGTATTGATTCGATCAGCTTATTATCACATTAGAATTTCTTTTATTATATAGCCTTACGATACACAATATTTTTTTGTGATCTGGCGCGTATACAAACAAAATTAATAGTTTTCTAACATGACGACAGCCGTCATACAACTGACCATGAAGTAGGCATTGATTTTTTAAAGTTAATGCAATATGACATGGATTGGCTGCCCTTGAAAGTTCTTTATAACCCTTACATTTGTACGTTGCACCGGATATTACAAGCTACGGCCAGCACATATGAATGCATGCTAGAGTAAATTAAAATAGAATAATATTGTATTTTCCAGATTTTACTTTCCATTTTATAGATTACTAGCCGACTCGTGTCATTTATGGGAATTTTCATTCCCATAAAAACCCAATTCAGATTTATACAAACAACCAAAATCAATCCACCATTCTTAATCAATGCGGCAACAAAGGAACAACATTTAGTATATATTTATACAGATTTCATAATTTAATTCTGGATAATATTGTAGAAATAATCTTGCCTACAAGTAGAAATAGTAGCTGAAATCATCTTTCGCAACGATATTTCTGTGTTAGGTAATTAATACCCCTGTATTATTGCAGAAACTTCTGCGTTTGTAAATAAAATTGAAAGAAAGAAATTACCAAAGATCAAAAGAAAACAAAACAAGACTTATTCTATCTACGAATATAATATATTATCTTATTACCTTTCAGAATAAATAAACATATTTTTAATCATAATGAACTGTACACAGATATATATTATAAACAGGAAAAGCTTTCCTTCTCAGAATTCCCTCTTCTATGTAGAGAATTTCCTTTAAATCGTTAGTAGATGGCTCATTTTACCTCGTTAAGGAAGGTATTCTACATTCCACGTAACTGTGGCAGCTTATATACCCGTATAGTGGCTGTAAGCCGCAACGCTTGAAAACGTTTATATACGAGTATATAGTTCTCTTAAACACGTATAAGAATATATTAAGGTTAGAGAAAATAATGCAATTTAGGTTTCTTTTTAGCTTCTATGTTGACTGATTTTCATATATATCGGGGCAGCTTCTATTGACCTGAGTTTGTCATATTGATTATATCGAGGGAGTTACTAATGACCTGTGTTAGAATAATATAAACCAAACTAGTTAAGAATGTCAAATGTTATGATGATGACAGGTGGCGCCACTTTACTATGTAATAGAAACTTTGCATTTTGGTCGCTTTACCATTCAATGTAGATGTCACTTTCCTTTATGTTCACTACTTCATACTGTGTCATTGTGCTCGTATTAAATCTATTAATTTTGCTACAATCGTGCGTTATTTTTCCCAAAACCCATCAACCTGAAACGCCATTGGTTGGAGCTATCGGCTGTTCGTCCATCTCGATTTGGTCAAATTTGGCGTAAAAGGTGACCGACGATTAGATTTTGGGCATCCTCGCTCAGACAGTTGGGCTAGTCGCACCTACCGATAATTCGAAACTACTGCCTTCAGTGTTGCATTTCTGCATCGGGTACCGTTTTATTTGATTGTTCTTAGAGGATGGATCGACCAAATCACAAGTATGACGTCACTATAATGATATCCTCGCCCCGACATATACATAATTTTGGAAATACAAAGAACTCAAATAAGTTAATCTAGAACTGTACAGCTGATTTTAAAGTACGTTTGAGATCGATTAATAATCTCGATGGACTGGAAGAACCAATAGATATCAGATAAACTATCTATTAATTTATTACTAAGAATAGATAACAATTCAAATGGCGAATACTTTACAAATATGTACTAAATGGTCTGACAGATAAATCTAAACTTTCCTGGAAGACTGTTCAAGTTCTGTAAACAAACGTTTCACACAACAGAAGTAATTGTATCTGTGACTAATTTTCACTCAGCATTCCTTGGAATTTAATATCTTAACAAGATTGATAGTGTGTTGATTGTTTGCGCAACTACCTTGTAGAATTTTCCATTTAATCTACGTATAGCAGCTTTATGAGATTCAGGAGACTTTTTTTAAAATCCCTAATTTCTGTACTATAACTTAGACGTGAAAATATATTATTGAATTTTATAGCTTACTGGTTGACACAGCCACACGTTGAATTAAAGTACAAAAAAAAATCTAAATTAAGACGTGGCGCCATCTATGTTTTTTTTTAAATATCATATATCATAGGAGGCAAACGAACAGGTGGGTAATCTGATGTTCACCACCGTCCATAGACACTTGCAACACCAGAAGAGTCTGGTAACTAAAAAATCATTAATCGAAATATAAATTATACATAAATTCCAACTTACATGAAGATCGGTTGTGTAGTTTCGGAGTTCATTGTATACAGACATCATGACACTGCATTTTTATATATTTAAGATTTAATAAGGAATGCTAGAGGCTAACAGCCTAACATTAAGAAGAGAAGGGCAAGTGTAGTTAAAATGTGCCCTAAACGATAACGAAGTAATAGTGTGGACGGGTTGTTTAGCACACAGAATATCGGGAGCTGAGGGTGGGTTGACCAACCAACGAGAACCGATTATTACCATTACCAAAAACGTCCGAACTGTAAATGCCTATGCCAGCAAAAAATCATCTCACATGACTCCTTACACAACAGTACTGAATTATTTAGAATCTGTTTAAAATTGCCTAACGTTGACATTATCTGAATATTGTCATAATTGAACGTAAATGGAACCATTGGCACAGTTACTTATGAAAAAAGTATAAATAAAATATCTTATACTAATATGCACGGCGGACGTTGTCTCACCCTGATAATAAAAAAAACCTTGACAAATTATATACCTAAACCTTCCTAATAAATCACTTTATTTAGTGGTGAAACCGCATGAAAATCCGTTCAGTAGTGTTAATGACTACGTCCGGTACCGCTATGACATACCCGAGAGGCGAGACTACAACGCTACACGCGAGAGCCACTATTGACCTGCGATACCGCGCTATTGACTTTATCGGGGGTGTTACTAATGACCTCGAACGCTATTGGTCGGCTATTCATTATTCACCCTGGTGTGAGACTACATTGGTAGGAGTTCATCATATAAAGGGCAAGATGTCGCCGATCTGCACGCACTCCTATGTGGAAGTTATTGTGAGGCGAAGCTCTGGCCAAATGAATAGTGACAGTATCTATGAAGTGTTTATTGGCATTCCCGACTGCATCAACACTATACTTGATTAGTGTAACAGTAGTTTTCGAGTTTATCGCGAACAGACAGACCGACGTGGCAGGTTTTATAATATGTAATAATGAAGGAAATTGTAACATATAGAGATAGCGTAAATGACTCTCTTCATACGTGCAAATTACATACCGTATAAATATGAATTCGCACATAATGTTAAATTCTATATAACAAGGATTTATAATTGAGAACTATATTGAAACGGCTCGTATCAACTGTTCCGAGTGTGAAATTAACTTTCCTATTGATATTACATGAATAGGAAGACATAGGGGAAGCCTTACGTAAACGAAAGACTATTAATCTATCTAAGTCTATACTCAGTATATCTGAAATCGCTTTGATTCCTATTCAATCAGTACATGTCCTTTTAAAAGTAATTCAAACAATACTAACACTGTCCGTGACTTCGTTTGCTTTGTTTCTTACATTTTGCTAGCTTATAGCGATTTCGTCTGTAATATATGAACAATAGATTTTGTGTACAGAGAAAAAAATTAACCACCACACCGCTTGCCCCACTTCTCCACGCTAAGAAAACGTATATCGCGTAGTCCTTATAAAAACTCCAGTTTCTTAAAACTCTACTACCTATATGCTATTTTGATATTTTTTTAAACGAAACAAAAATTATACATATGTAAATTCAATTAAGTAAGATAAGTGACTCCAAGCAATCCACAATTATATATTCACCTACATACGATGGTGCTACAAGAACATTTCACGGGTTCGGTTTTCCTTGTGTATATATAAATCTAGATAAAAGATACCTGACGTAAGAGATCACCACTGGGACAGTTCCGACTAATGCTTACTGGATGCCCTGGACAGGTTGGAGAGACGGGCTGTCCGCGTTGTTGATGATGTAGACATTACAGAGTTTATAGAGCTACTTCATGCCGAGTGTTCTGAAGAGCTATTCAATTTAATCCCTTCCTCTCCTTTTCACACCCGAACCACGCGCGCTGGTCTTCTGAGCCACAGTTTTACTATAAACCCTATCTGGGCACGAACAAAAAGTTCGTGACGTCCTATCTTCGCCGTACCGTGAAGCTGTGGAACAATGTCCAGGCCAGTGTGTTCCCTCCTTTCTATAACATGGGGTCCTTCAAGCGTAACGTAAAGAGGCATTTATGCAGGCCGGCATGACAGTGACGACTGACGAATGATGGCGTATCTCTCGCCAGTCGTCGTTGTTTTTTTATTGTAATGTGCTTACCATCAGACATAGTGCAGTAACTTTGCCGAGCTACAATAAAAATAAAAATGAAAAACAAAGTAGTATTAAACGCTAAGTAAATAGATCGGCCTTGATCTTAAGTATAATGTAACAGTTAACTACTGAGTCTCCAGCAGTATTTACTGTAATACTCGTAACAGGATAAGTGCATTACCATTCCAACCTTATTTACCTCTTTGTAGCTATGTATTCACGCGATTTCATCACACCTATGTATTAAATGTTTTCTTAACTGTATAAAATCATTTCATAAAAATTTATATTTCCTAGAGAAACGAAAAGGGTTTAATTAACTATAATCTATAAGGATAACTAGTTATTATATAAAGTAAATTTTCAAAAAAAAGTATTAACCGACTTCAATATCAATCAAAAACCCATAAGGCACTAAAAAGCGGAAAATAAATAGTTTATCAAAAATAAAACATATGAATATGTGTGCTACCTAGAGATGTACTGGAAGTCGGTACCAACCAAAATTTTTGTATTACAGAGACGCGAGAGTGGACTTAAACTTTGTACCTGTAGATGATATGATTTTCGGTTTGGTTGGCACCGACTTCCAATACATCTCTAGGTAGCACACATATTCATATGTTTTATTTTTGATAAACTATTTATTTTCCGCTTTTTAGTGCCTTATGGGTTTTTGATTGATATTGAAGTCGGTTAATACTTTTTTTTGAAAATTTACTTTATTTTTCCATTTTTAGTGTACATAAATATATTTTACTAGCAGTGCCCGCGAACTCCGTTCCGCCTTAAGTATATTAAAATATGCGCATTTTTGCGGTATGGTATCTATCGGTATGGTATGCGATATGGTTTCAATTGGTTGTACAATAAGTAACGTTTGGTACGAACGCAACCTTTTCAGTAATCCGCGATAGTTTCTACCACCAACTCGGCTACCATCGCTTCACACATTATACACCTTAAGTAATGTAATTACAATGCTTGCGTCATGTTGCAACACAGCAACGAACATAAGCACAATAGGCTCCTAAGAATTGAAGAGTTTTTTTTATAATATTGGTGGCAAACGAACATACGGGTCACCTGATGGTAAGTGATCACGGCCGCCCATGGACAATTGCGACACGAGAGGAAACACAGATGCGTTGCCGGCCCTTAAGAAAGGAGTAGGCTCGTTTCTTGAAAGTTTTCTTACTTTGCCACGGATCCCATAATCAGAACCTAACCAAACTCTCATCAAACTACCCTTGAAGTACATCCTTTTCAATAAAAAATGAATCATCGAAACCGGTTAGCGTAATATTGAGTTATTCGTCTATTTGTCGTGTACATACTTAATGCAAATTTGAAACTTATACGGTTTTGCACTAGATGCCGTTGTCGGAACTGTACCAAATTGAAATGGGACCACACTGGAAGTACCAGCTTTCAAATAAAAAAAGAATAATCAAAATCGGTTCACCCAATCCAAAGTTATGAGGTAACAAACATAAAAAAAAAAAAATACAGACGAATTGATAACCTCCTCCTTTTTTTGAAGTCGGTTAAAAACATAGTAGTTTTTCATGTATGTTGGCGACGCAGCGTAAATTTAGCGAAATATAAAAAGGTGTTGGCGCGCGCATACCAATATCGGTCTGACGCCATATAGGGCACTGTGAGGACAATTCTAGTGTACCCAATTTTTTGTGTTAATTTGTGTTTTTCATGGTAATTAATAGGAATTGCGTAATAATTGTATTGTATTAATAGGTTTAAAGCTAAAAAGCATATATAGCAATAAAAATAAACGTAGAATCTTTAAAATTGTAAAAGTAAACATTCTGTATCATATTACGTAAAATATTAGAACTTATGGAATTTGTTAGTAAATTACGTGTTAAATAATGTAGAATTGTATAAAATAGTAATAAAAAGTAATGAAAGTATATAAAACGGCAAAAAAAGGCCAAAGTGAAAAATAGGAAAATAGAACTTTGTCGTAAAAAACATATATTTTTCGTGAATAACTTTTTATGTATTTATCGTACAATTAAGCTAATTATTGCATTGTATCGAGCCTGCCGAGACGAATCTATTGATATATAACACATAATTATTATAATTGTAATTAAGAAAATATCTGGTAAAATATCGATGAATGATAGTGAAAATAAAGATGTAAACAAACGAAAATGGAGAGAGCCACCGCGGCTCTCATTACGGTATAGCCTCGAACTACTTAAGCTCGACGGGGGCCCCGTAAAATCGTGGCAGGTTCTTAGCTAATCAGACCATCTACAACAGAGTGTCAATCGTAAGAAGATCATCGGAATTCATCGTGCATCGTTTCATCGTGGAAAATTCATCGTTAAAAGAAGAAAGAAAAGAAGCGCTGCTACGCCAGGAAGTACCCGCGTTTTCGGTCTGATCCGTAGCTACCGGCCTGCCTGTTCTGCGACCTGTACCCGTGTACAGTGACCGCTGTAACCGCGATTCGCGTCAGTTGTAAGGACTATTGTAAGTCTATCGAATAAATTCCCTCTTCGGCGAAACGTGCAGTTTGGTGTTGCCCGCCAGCGTCCCGGATCCTTTCCCCTTCACCCTCTACCCTTCCCCTCTCCCTAGTCTCCTACCCCTCCTACCCCCTAGCACCCGTGACTGGGCCCGGTCGTGGGTATTCGGGGGTTCCGTCCCTTTTACTACCAATGATTTATCGTAGCATTGAAACATACATCAGAATACACGCATGTGATGTTAAGTAGCATTTAACTTTTTTAAACTTATCTCAAATAGGACTGCAACACTAACTGACGCCAGTCAATAATAGCTTATTACTTCTGGGGCATTGTTGAAACACTTTATGTTCTCAAGTATGCAACACAGTAGTGTTTTTCCCAAAGATTTATGTAGTTTTCTTCTTCAAATCTTGCGTTTTAATTGGGTTCCTATACTGTGCGACCTAGGTAGGGTTGGCACAACTTTTTCTTTCACGTCCAAGCTATTACTCGGCTTACATTTTTACTTTCATCTTCTTGCT
Source organism: Antheraea pernyi (assembly GCA_015888305.1). NCBI lineage: Eukaryota > Metazoa > Arthropoda > Insecta > Lepidoptera > Saturniidae > Antheraea > Antheraea pernyi. The sequence goes on along the minus strand of MU160130.1, from coordinate 52,361 downwards.
AACCTCAACCGTCTTTGGAATCTTATTGTTTGTGCCTTACTGTCGATAACTAAACTGTTATTGTTATCGCCTTTAATTGAGATTTTTGTATTTGAAGCATTCTACATTTTGAAGTCAATACTATATACAATTATAATAATAAACAAAATATTTTAATTATGTTACCTATACTATGTAAACAAATATATTAAAAACAAACTTTTAAAAATTCTCAAAACTAGGAACAAACATTAAAATTGAAATGAAGTAATAGAGAAAAAAATATTGTTTTCATTAAAAAAATATTGTTTTCATCCTAAACTAAGTCAGGATACAATTTTAGTAGAAAATCTAAGACTTGCATGGCTGATAAATAAACCTTTATATTCTAAGTAAACGACTAAGTATCTGCATTGACCCTATTTCTTGCTAAACTCTCAGTGTCAGAAGATGATCTATATTCATTAATATTGAAATACAAATAATTACCGGCTTCAATAATAACAATCTATAAATGAAAAATCAAATAATATTATTCATAGAACATAATTTACAATGAAATTATACGATCACGTAAAGCCACCGTAATACTGAAGTTCGTGCCCATTGTTCCCTTAAAAATGCAAACTTATAGAAACCAGTGAACTTGACCTCAATTCGTATAGCTGTTAACTAATACAGTTTTTTTATGCATTTAATTTTTAAATACGGTGTCATTGTTGAATAATATAAAATGCAAGGTGAAGGTAAAGCTTGCGTACTTTGTATGATTGTT
>MU160130.1:0-49041 GCA_015888305.1 Antheraea pernyi | reverse complement strand
TTCATCGTGCATCGTTTCATCGTGGAAAATCCATCGTGGTTTATCGTTCGCCGTGAGTCATCGAATTCAAGCCGTCGCTACGCATCGAAGCGCTGCTACGCCAGGAAGAACCCGCGTTTTCGGTCTGATCCGTAGCTACTGGCCTGCCTGTTCTGCGACCTGTACCCGTGTACAGTGACCGCTGTAACCGCGATTCGCGTCAGTTGTAAGGACTATTGTAAGTCTATCGAATAAATTCCCCTTCGGCGAAACGTGCAGTTTGGTGTTGCCCGCCAGCGTCCCGGATCCTTTCCCTTTCACCCTCTACCCTTCCCCTCTCCTTAGTCTCCTACCCCTCCTACCCCCTAGCACCCGTGACTGGGCCCGGTCGTGGGTATTCGGGGGTTCCGTCCCTTTTAATGTATGTTTGTGTGTTCTCTTCTAAAGTACGTAAAAATTTAACACAGTTTTCATTATCTTTATTCATTATCATTATATATGAAAAATATTTTTGTTACATTTATGTTATTGTATAAAAAATGTTTGCTATAAACAAAGGTGACAAGACTTTTTCCTAAAACATAAACCTAGATAATAGTTACATTGCATTGTAGAAGATGAATCTCGATTAGCGAAGAGGAAATTTATATTTAAAAAATTAATTAAACAAGAAATTCTTGAGCAACAAAGATTAGGCCATTTATAATTATAATTTCATTAAAAGATTTGACGCAAAATTCACAATATCATTAACAATATTGCAGCGCTTTTTTTAAATCTTTTTCTCTCTTATTAAAATTTTATTTGTTTGGGTCTCTTAATTTATTTATATCTATAGCAATAGATAATAGATATTTAAAGCTTACGTTTACGAGTTGGGCGCGAAATAAGTAATGTTTACTTGTATTTCAGCCGGGAAATTTTGAGGCCTAGCTGAAAACCAGCGCCGTTTTCTAAGGCGGCAATACGCTGACGCTAGGTCTCTTTGTCATAGTTTTAATTTTTTATGGTTCCTCGCAGTATCTTCTCGCGCGCCCCGACCCTCTGGCTGAAGTTTCAATCGGCCCCCACAGCAGTGGGGGCGTCTCATGTTTGGGGTGGTATGCTCTTGCATAGCATCCCCGTGGTTTGTCTCTTGGCGTGATGGCCGTTTGTGGCATTCGCTGCCGGGGTGATCTTCTGGTGTAACCGTTTGTGTGTGGCGTTCTTCGTTCGTTCGTGGCTTCATTTTTATAGGTGTTCTTCTTGTTTGGTGACTATTTATTAGCGTCAATTTTCTGTAGAGTTTGTAAGGCTCTCAGGCATCTCTCGACTGCTTCGGGTGTCTCTGCAGATGCCAATGTTTTTAAAAAGGCATTTCTGACAATTTGAGAGGAGTCTCCTTTTGTTAGCGGCTGCTGGGAAGCCTTTGTCGCTCTGGGGGTCTTCTTACGCTGGTTGTGTTTTTGATTTCGGCTTCTTGGGATGGGATTGTTGGCGGGGGCCATCAGGCTCACGCCCGCCGACGTCTCGACCATCTGTGGAGCTTCCGTCCTGTGTTGCGTCCTGCGCCCGGCGTCACCCGACCGGGCCGCGGTTCCCGCACGGCGGTTGCGCGTCTCGCGGCGGAACACAGGGCAGTTGCGGATGCTGTTAGAGGGATGTGGCCCCCCGCAATTGACGCAGGACGCCGGCTCCTCTCTGGAGCGATCGCATTCTTTCGCGAAGTGCGGTCCTCCGCACCTCACGCAGGCTATTGACGCTATTGGCCTTTTTGGAGGCCTCTACAGCTTCACCGGACTACTAAGGCGAGCGCTTAAGGCACTCAGCCGATTTTATTCGGGTAACTAGCTCAAGGGTGCACGGCACACCTCGGCTTGGCCGTTACCTGTTGCATGCAATTCGCGATCACATAGGAGTGCGCCCAGATCAGCGACATAAGTAAGGCCACACTCTGATGTAGCCACCGTATATTTCCCGTTCTAATGAACAGCCGATAACTTCCACATAGGAGTGCGCCCCACTCTGATGTAGCCACCGTATATTTCCCGTTCTACAGCGACTAGAACCGGAATGAATAATGAACAGCTTCTGTTGCTAAGAAGTAACAATAGTGTCAATCGTAGGCGCTCGATTTTAGAGCGTAGCAAACCGCTCCTCTCGGAGCGAACCCGCGATTAATTTCATTTTTAAAGTCCAGTCGTCTGGCCAGCTCATGGATACCTAACGGTGTAGCCAACGAAGTGAGTTGGAGCGACCTGTCCGCTCGCCGTAGGCCCCGCGGCCTACTGCACTGACAGACGGGCCTGGGTAGCTTAGCCTTGGTGGTGATCACCTAGTTAAGTCCAGTGTGTCTCCCTCCCACCTACCTAATCCCCTCATTCCATCCTCGGGTGTCTGTTTGGGCGTAGCCCGGTTTACCGGTCTGCGTTCTCTGCCCCGGGATTGCTAGGGCTTCCCTCTAGGCTCTGTAGGTTAGTTTCCGTGCGGCATTGCACTTTGCCCACAGGTCTCTTGGCCCGGACTCGGGATAGTCCCATAACTTTCCGTTCAGGCGTGCCCCCCTGCCCCTAAGGCAGGGAGGTTTGTTCGCGGCCCCCACCAAGCCATCGATATGGCATCAATAGAGCAGATCGCAGCGATCTTAGACTCGTTCCGCGCCAATTATCCGACAGTAGATGCCGAAGCTATTTTTACTTCCGTTTTAGTCCCGTCCTCGGAGGACGAAACATGTGAGGCCCGCGTGCCTACCGCGAACTCGTTCGCGGTATTAGATTCGCCCCTGTCGCCGCTCAACGGCAACAACGAGTTAGAAGATAACATGGAGGTCGACATCGCGACACCCGCCGCGTCAAACACACCGCCCGCGACCGCCGCGCCCGCGCCCGATAACGACGGATTCATTACCGTAACTAAGATACCGAAGCGGAAACAACCCACGCAGCCGACGCAATCAGACCCAGATTCGGGACCCGAATGTCCCGCACTTAAAGTTCCGTGCCGCGAAGGCAAAATAGACGGCACCCGGGTGCCTACCGCGACACCGTCCACACACGCGAGACCGCGATCGGGCAGATCAAGCCCTGTTGCCGTCTCGCTCACACAGACACGACCGCACTCACAAACGGACTCGCAAGCGCCCACACAACCCGCGGCTAAGAAGCCCCGCCCACCCCCGCCAGTCACGATACAAGACAAGTCGCGGTGGATCGCCATCTCCACCGCGCTCAAACACCTAGGAGTGCATTACACATCGGCACTCAACACACAGGCCGGTATTCAAGTTAAAGTACCAAATTCGGATCAGCATAGGAAACTCACCCAATACCTGAGGGACCACAAACTCGCGTACTTTACGTACGCACTAGAGGAGGAACGCCTCCTAAGAGTAGTTTTACGCCGCATCCCGGTAGAGATCCCTACAGAGGAGATCTTAGCGTTCCTTAAGAACGAGAACTTCCCCGCTCGCGAGGTACATCGCATGTACCACCCTCTCACTAAAGCCAAATTCAACTTGGTGTTGGTCATCCTTGACCGCACCAAGGAAGGCAAGGATATTTTCAACATTACGTCCGTGTGCGGTCTCACGGGCGTAACAGTAGAGCCCCCTCGCAAATCTCACGCGCCCTCGCAGTGTCACAACTGCCAGGGCTACGGCCACACAGCTAAAAACTGCCACCTGCGTCCCAGGTGTGTTAAGTGTTTAGGCGACCACTCCACTAGGGAGTGTCCTCGCACCCCGACCTCCGCAGACCCTCCGAGTTGCGTTCTGTGCGGCGCCACGGGCCACCCCGCGAACTATCGCGGCTGCCCCCGCGCGCCCCGCACACAACGCCCTCGCCAGGCGAGGCAAGCGCCCAGGGCGCCCGCCGCCGCCGCCCGCCCTCCACCTCCACCACTCATGTCCGTAGAGGCCTTCCCCGGCCTGCCGGGTGCCTTCCGCACCCCGGCAGCGCCCGCGACCACCCCACGCGTGTCACCTTCAGTGCCGCGCGTCCCACCGACCGCACCGCGCGTGACACCTTCCGTGCCACGCGCGCCACAGCCTGGGCGGGCCCCTATGGCCCCCTGGGCTCCCAGACCCCAACCGCAGGCCCCCAGGCCTCAAACACAGCCTCCCAAGGCTCACACACCACACACACAGCCTCCGCAGGCGAGACACAATACACAACCCGACCTCTTCTCACCGACCGTTATCAAAGGGTTTGCACAAATCATGGGATTATTCGAAGAACACGATATAGAGGAGATATTCGCGTTCGCCTCCGTAATCGAATCAAACGCAGAAACGGGTGCGTTCAACGCGATCTTACGCTTCCCAAACATCGCGAAAACGCTTAATCGCATCGCGCGCTCGAATAACACGAACACTCGCACTAAATAATCATGTCTACGGCCATGAATAGAATTAAACCGCGCGGCCTATCTCTTTCATTTTTTAATGCTAGGAATCTATATACACAGCGCGATCTAGTAGCTGCCTTTTTACGCGACAGGCAAATAGATATCTTCCTCGTACAGGAAACGTTATTAAAACCGAAAATGCGCAACCCCGCGATCGCGAACTATAAGATAGTTAGGAACGACCGTGCCACCCGCGGGGGTGGCACGTTGATCTATTATAGACGCTCACTCTACTGCGTGCCGTTAGATCCACCCGCTCTATCCAATATGGAAGTGTCAGTGTGTAGACTAGGGATGACCGGTCATCCATCCGTTACAATAGTATCCGCGTATCTTTCGCCGAATAAAGTCCTATTAAAAACCGACCTCGAAGCACTATTCGAACTAGGAGACTCCGTCATTATAGCGGGGGACCTCAACAGCGGACATGTCATCTGGAACAATCCGACTACTTCCCGAAACGGGAGGATACTCGATAGACTAGGTGACGATCTAGCTTTTGACGTCATAGCCCCTTCGGAACCCACTCACTTTCAGGACAACTGTCGCCCGACAGTGTTAGATGTAGCTCTCTTCAAAAACGTCTCGCTTCGGTTACGACTCATACAAGTCCAATTATAATAATTATGTGTTATATATCAATAGATTCGTCTCGGAAGGCTCGATACAATGCAATAATTAGCTTAATTGTACGATAAATACCTAAAAAGTTATACACGAAAAATATATGTTTTTACGACAAAATTCTGTTTTCCTACTTTTCACTTTGGCCTTTTTTGGCCTCTTTATATATTTTTATTACTTTTTATTGTTGTTTTATACAATTATACATCGTTTAACACATAATTTACTCAAAAAATCCACAAGTTCTAATATTTTACGTAATATGATACAGAATGTTTACTTTTACAATTTTAAAGATTCTACGTTTATTTTTATTGCTATATATGCTTTTTAGCTTTAAAACTATTAATACAATACAATTATTACGCAATTCCTATTAATTATCATGAAAAACACAAATTAACACAAAAAATTGGGTACAGTAGAATTGTCCTCACAGTGCCCTATATGGCGTCAGACCGATATTGGTATGCGCGCGCCAACACCTTTTTATATTTTGCTAAATTTACGCTGCGTCGCCAACATATGTCAAATGTTGTTTATATGTTAAGCGATGAAGTTACAAGGGGTTCTGGAAAGACATTTATCGGCAATATACGTAAGTTAGTTTTGATTTTCATTGGACACTTTAGGTAAGACTGCGAACAGGTTCTAGGCTTATTTTAAAAGATTTCTCACATACCAACAGGGTATATCTTTGAGTGAGTCCTTGGATAGTTTGCATTCACAATTGGAAGTGCTAGATGTCGCTGCAATCGGGTTTTAGGTTTTTTAAGATTATTTGCGTTTAAAAATATAATTGAAACCTGTTATCACCGATTTTGCCCAGACGAAGTTGCACGAGTTAGCTAGCTAGTATTATATAAACGTAATAACTCACAAGTTCAGAAGACTGTGATTCATCTTTACAGATGTGCATATATTGCGCCATATTTTATTGGAGCACTATCTCAACAAATTAAATGCGAATTGTACGTTAAGAATAAATCAACATGCGTTAGTTGATTTTCTTTATATATAAATTTCTTCTGAACGTGTGTATGTCATTGAACTCCTCCTAAACGGTTTGACCGATTTTGATGAAATTTTGTGTGCGTATTCCAGTGATTCCGAGAATACTTTAGATTCACAATTGGACCCGGTAGAAGCTGTGAATACTGAGGTGACAAATGATAGGCGAGCGTGGAAAAGGAAAACATGTTGTGCTGAACTTACTTAGGTGTGATAAGGGTAAGAAGAAGATCTTAGAAGATACCCAGATCTAAAATCACGCGCAATAAATAACAAGTTATTTATGTGAAGATTCTTGCGTAGCTTTTATGAATAAAGTATTGTAGATATAAAATTGTCAAAAAATGGATGACTCGTTTAGACATTTATGACGCCTCACCTAAATACATTACACCCATGTGAAGCTGGGGGCTAGTTTTTTTATAAATATCTGTAGATTTCTAAAATGTGCTCGTGGACAGCGCTCTGACAGCATTAGGTACTCGGTTAAACTATCATTACTTATTGACTCAATAAAGTTATCCACAAGATAAACTGTTAATGCGTTTCTGAGTACACAACGAGTTGTCAAATATCTATAAATCCCATAACCAGTTCTTTTTTTTTGGCAACCAATCGTTTAGATTATTACTGCCATTGTTAATAGTATTACAAGTTCTTCTTCCAACTTCTTCTTCTTTTGGCAACCAGTCTTCTAGTAGATTATTACTGCCATTGTCAAGTGAGTATCGATATTACAAGTTTCTTGATATAATTCCAATGAACTAACAAGATGGTGGCCATCTTGTTAGAACTTTCCATGGAGTTTTTGTGACATCTCAGAATTCATGGTGTTAACAGAACACTGTAGTACCGACTGTTACATATATCTCATAGATGGCGCCTCGTTTTAATGTCGAATTTCTTTTTCAACTCCAGTCTATTTTACGGTGCACGTGTTGTATTAATTCCATGATACCAAATATATTTAATCATAATTTTAATTCAACACGTAATACCTGAGTTACAGCAACTGAGGCATTCAGCATTCTGAGGTACTCGGTTAAAGTATAATTAGTTATTGACTCAATAAAGTTATCCATAAGATAAACTGTCAATGCGTTTCTGAGTACACAACGAGTTGTCAAATAACTATGAATGCAATAACTAGTTCTTTGATGTTCACTAAATGGCTGTTTTTAAGAAAAAGTGTTAAAAATTAGTTTTGTTATTTTAATTCTTAACTTATAGTAGTAATATTATGATTAAAAAGTACTTTGGAGATTAGTGGATGGTTTAATTTTATTTTATAATTATTTACTTATAAATTTAATTATTTTAGAGACAAAACTTTTCAATTCGTTAGTTGTTCGTCAATGACATTTTATTGTCAAGATATTAAAAACTATTTAAAATGTCAAAACTTATTGAATAAGATAAACGCCCAGAATTGAATACTTGTTTTAAAAAGGTTTCGAATTAAATGCACCACGGTCGCTGAATGTTCGCCATCTTGCTCTTTTGTTAGATTAGACTTGCGAAAAAGTATAACGCGAACTTGCCACGGGCGAGCTCGGTGCATTTAATTTGAAACCTTTTTAAAATAAGTATTTATCTTTTTTTTAATAACACCGGTTAAGTTTAACGGAGGTTTATCCTATGATCGTGTATTCAGAAACCCACTTTGACAAGTTATCGAACCAATAACGCCATTGAACAGATAAATGTGACTCAGAAACCGGGCATTAATCAAGCGGTCCCCTTGCTGTTGCCACCATGCTTAGTATTGTGGCTACAAATCCTAAACACAATAATTAATTTTATGTTATATCCATAAATTATTATTCCGAGGTGTGTGTCTTTTGTTTGCAACTGGTAAATGTATTATGGGAAAAAAATCATGCGATACGGACCGTGATTATAATAATAATAATAAAATTCTTTATTGCACACACGTTGAAAATATACAAAATTAGTCATCAGTTTACAATATGTGTACAGTTAGGCGTCCTTATCGCTTAGTGCGATCTCTTCCAGGCAAACCTAAGGAGACATTTTATTTTTATAACTACCGGGTGGCAATATAAATAGATAAAAAAATACAAAAACTATAGATAAAATTAAAAAAAATAAACAAAAAAAGAAATAACGCCATACAATAGTTATATTACGACAGCGAGAGGTAATGCCGGTCGAGATATTTTTTAAATAACGTCATGGATCTTGCCTGCCTAATATCACAAGGGAGTGCGTTCCATAGGCGTACAGCTTGAACAGCAAATGATTTACTATAAAATTTATAATATATATTTAATTAGTATTATTATATTAAATTAATATATATTGTTTCATAAGTACTGCAGTTGGCTTTTAAAAATAAATACATATCTTAAGAATTGTGATTTATTAACCAAACCAACCAATAATTACGCTTTAAATGCATAAATGTTTTCTCAAAGTTTAATAATGAACTAACCAAACAAATAAAAGAATTTACGTTTTAATACACATTTCATTATCCTTCTTTAGCTTACGAATTCGTATTTTTACGATGTGTAATTATTAAACTCAATTTACATTATTGAGCAGTGCTCAACTATCTAAACTTAATTATGAAAACGATTAGTTCAAGTCTGCAGAATATTAACAACATTACATAAAGTTAAATTGGTTCCAATAAGCATAAACGTAATCATAATTTTAATAGTGAAACAAAATATTATTATATTATACTTTCTATTCATTAGTCTAAATAAACATCGTTGAAGCTCACGAAAAACATACATCCACGTAATTGTATATAGCAGGAGACTGTTTAAAGTTTAACAAACCTCAATCGTGAAGTAGTTTATGGTTACATTTAACATGTAAAAATAATAATATCAAAACAAATAACAAAGATAACCTTAGTTAAAGTTTGTTCTAAAACTTTTAAAAGTATAGGAACAATAACGGAAAATATCACATCTTGCTTCAATGAACAAAATTCAAGGGGCGCTTTTCAAGGTTAATCATTACGTAACTGCTTATCATGGGAACACCGCATGGTCCAACAAAAGAAAGCAAGCCGAGGTGCGGAACGCGGCCCGGAGTACGCGACAGAGCGTGATTCATTTATTACATCAGTTCATTTTTGCGTAAATCACCTGATGTTGAGTGTAGAGTTTTGCGTTTCTTGAGATAATTAGATCAAATATGAAGTGGCTATTTTATTAATTGATTTGGAACGAGAACCGACTAGTGATTATGCTGTAAAAATATTGCTGGAGAGTAACCAATCGCGCTGTATATGGTAATGATTTTAATGGTGGTAGAGCCACGCTGAAACTATTACTGGTTTCAGCATGAATGGGTCGGCTCGTCCGCGGTAGTACCACCCTCTCATAGAAAACCGACGTGAAGTAACAGTGCTTGCATTGCTGCGTTTCGTTCGGTCAGTGAGAGTGCCGGAGGCCCCCCCTCCCTCTCCTCTCGCTTCTCCCTCTCTCCCCTAACCCTTCCCCCAAAGGGTGGCAACGCACTTGCAATAATAAAAAAAAAAGCAATTGTTGTGGGTGTGACTTGGACCGACAAAGTGTTTATGTTATTTATTTTACGATAATTCTCCTATAACATGGGGTCCGTCAAGAGTTACGTAAAGAGACATTTACGCAGTTCGGCACGACAGCGGTGGCCGGCGAAAGATGGCTTGTCTATCGGTGGTCGAAGTTGTTTTTAAATTATACTGTGCTTACCATCAGGTATAGTGCAGTAGATTTGCTGAGCTACTTTGTTATTAAGTTTTATATTGTAATTCAATGCGGATGAAGTCATGAGCGATTGCTAAGCCTAGTCCTAACTAATATTATAAATTCGAATGTGAATTTGCTTGTTTGTTACACTTTAATTTCTCAATCGATCATCATAACATTTTGCATGCTCGTTACTCAAAATGGGCATAAGGGACAACTTCATTTCAGAGAAAAAGTACTAAAGTAAAACCGTGGGAAACTTCTTCTTCTTCTTACCCTTATCCCACATAAGTAGGGTCGGTACAACATGTTTGTCATGTTGTGGTATATGATTTGGCTTAATTTTACGATCGGCCGCCTGCCTGACATCAACCCTCCTTGGGATTATTTTGTTGTACCACTGTATTTGTGATTATTATTATATAGTTGCGAAGTCTGATGGGCTCTTTTAGCCTTACAATTGTTTGTTCCGGTTAAAAACGAAGTTCTTGAAGATTATGGTTTGCTTGTTATATTGCCATTTTTATGTAACGGAAAACTATCCAATTTTAGACTGCATTTTCTGGGTTTTTTTTCAAGGTTCGTGGTTTCAGAGTTTTCTCACTAATAGTAATACAATATTAGATATAATAAACCATTATAAAAATATAAAATAGGAAAACTATAATAGAAAAATAAAAAACATAGAGTAAAATACAAAATAGCTTACTCTGCGCTTAGTCAGCCGTAACACATATGTGTATTTTATGTAGAACCAGAATAATTGCCTTCATAAATTGCCGCTCCACAAACACTTAACTGAGCGCAACCTCATAGGCTATAACGACCACATTTGGTTACATAGAATAATAATTGTTGCCACGAATATGGCTGACTTAATATGGCCTCTCCTTGTAAACTTTGCTATGAGCTATTTATTTTTGCCATTTATGTTTGATGGCTATTCTTTATTATGATAATAATGTTTGGTGCCATACCCAAGACATAGTGACTTATCTCGATATGCACATGAATTGCGTAGTGCCTCGGTTTGAACTTAGGGCGTTATAATTCAGCTTGTATACATTAGTTAATATATATAGTAATTTGCTATTACAAACGCAGCATCGCAAACGTAAAATGTATATATTTTTAAATTTATTTTATGTCAGTGTATTATAATAATATGATACTAATTAATTTAATATAAAATTACATATACTAGTGGGTTCCCAGGGGTCGACATTCGACCATAATTCATTGATTTTTTAAAGTTTGAACTTTATTTAAAATATTATAATAATAGTTATCTGTTATAATATCATTGTTGAATGTAGAATGAAAAAGGGTAACTGGAACGTAAGAGTAAAATAATACATACAGTCGAGCATAGCAACCTCCTTCACAACCTTTTTTGAAGTCCTTTATTGACAGATGTCAAAATGTCTTTTTTATTTACATGTGTGTATATGTTGTGTAAAATTGAAGCAGTAGTTTGAGTAATGCATATTTTAATTAATTTAATGTACTTCTAATGCATTTTATATAAAATAAATAGCATTCTACACTTCTCCTCCATATAAACTTTAACTATGCCAAGTTTCACGTTCATCCGTTCGCGCATTTCTCTCAGAAAGGGATACAAAGTTTGGGCTTCACGTATTAATATATATGATTTTCTTGCTTAATATATATTCGACCAATAATATGACAAATAAATTGACTTGAGATATATTTTATCTCAATTTCATAGTAGGATAACATATCAGATGTTACACGTCATATGCGACTACTGTAAGGCTAGCTTGCTTGTTTTATAAGTTAGGAATATGTCTAAAATACAGTTATACCTTTTTTTTTAATGGTGGTAGAGCCACGCTTAGACTCTTACTGGTTTCAGCATGAATGGGTCGGCTCGTCCGGGGTAGTACCACCCTCTCATAATAGTGAAGTAACAGTGCTTGCATTGTTGCGTTTCGTTCGGTCAGTAAGATCGCCGGAGGCCCCCCTCCCCTCCCCTCTACTCTCTCCTCTCCCTCTCGCTCCCCTAACCAAAAAAAAAAAGAAAGTTATACCTACACATTATAAACAAAAAAAAACAAATCTCGCGTCTCACTGAACGTATACATTTTTATGCACGTGAGCAAATAAAATCTATTTTTAAAATACTTTGACATTAACTTATTGCTACATTTAACTTCAGTAATATTATAATATATAGGTGACCTTCTATTTGAATTTCTCACCCATGTTCTCGATAATATGAAAATGTGTAGGTGGATACGTTTTGCCAGAAGCATCATCTTCCTACAGAGATATTTTTATGCATGGTGGAAATAAACAGTGTTGGCTGGCGTTTTTTTAGTTATGTCTATGTATATATAGGTATAGGTACTTTGTTATATAAATAATTATACAACAAGATGGTGCTCCAGCCCATAATAGCAGAATCAGTACTTCCAATATTAATAATCATTTTAATACCTGGATTGGTACAAACGGCACAATCAGGTGGCCTGCGAGATCACCAGATCTCAACCCTTTAGATTTCTTTTTGTGGGGATATGTAAAAAATAAAATTTACATTAAATCTGATGCGAGTGTAAACAAGTTGAGAGACGAAGTTCAGAATACGATATATAATATTCACCACAACACGTTATTAAAGGTTACTGGAAATGTATTTGTTAAAATAATAAATTGGTGTATCCAAGAAAATGGATCCCATTTCGAGCTAATAATTAGTTTACCATTTTTGGTAAATAATTAAAATAATTGAAGATTTCACGGTTTTCCTTTCATTAAATTTACCAAGTACGTTAGAGAGATTTCATCCTTTTGTTTGACCCTAACGATCGATGCAATAAAATTACAGGGTGTAATTTATACAGATTTTAGTCGGTTCGATTCCCGGGAGAAGCAAGAGAATTTTCGAAAATCTTTGAATACAGTTTTATTCCTTTTCAAAAATAAAGGAATGTTTCTTTGAGATAAAATTTGCTATCTCTATTATTTAGAGTACTTTCCTTCCAGGTGGTATTAAAAAATTCCAGCCTGTTTAATCAGTTGGCAATATTTAATTGTTATACAGTCTTCGTCAATCTTTTTGACCGCTCTGAATATAACCGTAAGTTAGGGCTTGCGCGTAATATAGTCAAGAGTTTGATATAAACGTTAGTTTTACACGAAACGGAGTTTAAATATTATTATAGGATTATTATTTTAAATTACGTACATGTATTGGACTTTCGTTCCATATTACACAAATATTAATTGGGCATGGTATTGTAAGCAAGGTACTGCTTTAAGATTATTGATGATAACACCTGCCCCTGCTAACACATCTATGCAAAACTTTGAATAGCTTCAAGAATGCCCCAGGTTTAAAATCAAAATCGAAAACACTTTATTCAATTTAGGCCGTAAGAAGGAACTTACGAACGTCAAAACTACCATCGGTTCGGAAAGCAACCCAGTCATCGAGAAGAACCGGCAAGAAACTCGATCTGGTTTATCTCTTCATGTTATATATTTTTACAAAACATAAATAGTTACACTCATTATTAGTGGATGCACAGAGAGGGACGTCATTTCCAGACGTCACTATCGTTCACATTCACCCTATAATAGTCTTTAGATATTAAAACCCGCTTGACATGTTTCTCGAACTCACTATCCGGCAAATCGGTAATTTGTTTTGGAACTCTGTTATAAAACCTAACGCTATTTACCTAAAAACTGTTTTTGGACTTAGTGAACCTGAAGCATGGAATGACCAATTGACCAATAACCAGTTAATTTAATCCCTATCATGCGTTAGTTTGTAGTCTGAGTGGTAGAGCCACGCTGTAGCTATTACTAGTTTCAGCATGAATGGGTCGGCTCGCCCGGGTGAGTACCACACTCTCACAGAACACCGACGTAAAGTAACAGTATTGTTACATTGCATGTTGCATTGTTACGTTTCGTTCGGTCACTAAGAGCGCCGGAGGCCCACCTCCTTTCCCCTTTTCCCTTCCCCTTTCTCCTTACTCTACCCCTCCCCCAAACACAGGCTGGCAATGCACTTGCGACTCTCCTGGTGTTGCTAGTGTCTATGGACGGTGGTGATCACTTAACATCGGGTGACCAACCTGTTCGTTTGCCTCCTTTTGACATAAAAAAAAGGTTTTTTTCGTAGGAAGTTTAGCACGAAAAGACTAGAGGACATAATGTTTTGTGATAATCTCCGTATATGTCCATTCGATCTATTGAGCTTGATGGAGAACGAGTCTGCTATCATATCGTTTGATAATATGGCCAAGCATGTGATTGCTAATCTTAAGACATTTAACGGACTTTGCAATTACCATGACTCTTTGACTTACATCAAAATCATTTTGAAATAACCACGACACTCTGAATTGTATATATATCATGACTGACAAATCTTGGTGACTTTTATATAATGCTCATGCAAGCATTCCGGCAAGCTGATGACGTTTCCAGGGATTGAAAAATGCAACAATGTCTGAAGACCCGTCTTTTTAAACAATATGTCCTGCCCACAATGACGTATGGTGCTGAAACATGAACGCTCACAAAGGAAACTATGCACAAAATGACGGTTGCACAACGTACCATGGAGCGTGCCATGTTAGGCATCACCTTGAATGATAGATTAAAAAATACGGATATCCGAAAAAACACGAAAATACAGGACATCGGTGTACGTATTACTCAATTAAAATGGCGGTGGGCAGGCCACTTGGCCAGATGTGGTGATGCCAGGTGGACTAGTTTCTTGACCGAGTGATAGCCGATAGAGGGCAGGCGAAATGTGGGAAGACCAATGGCAAGATGGGTCGACGACATCATACATCTTGAGGGAAAAACCTAGACAAGACTGGCACAGAATAGAGAGGAATGACGTAAAAGGGAGGAGGCTTAGGCCCGGCAGTAGGTCGAGAAGAGCTGTCCATGATGATGATGAACACGTCAAGGTGAGTAGTGAATCGTATCAAATTGCGATCACTCCTCTACCCCTTTATATTGCCAATTCCAAATGATTCCCCTCTCCTCTCCCTCCCTCCCTCCCCTAACTCTTCCCCCTAAAGGGTGGCAACGCACTTGCGACTCCTCTGATGTTATTAGTGCCCATGGACGGTGGTGATCACTTAACATCAGGTGACCCACCTATTCGTTTGCCACCTATGACATAAAAAAAACACAAAATTTCACCAAAATCGGTCCAGTCGTTTAGGAGTTCAGTGACATACACGCGTACAGAAGAAATTTATATATAAAGATGTTTATATCAAAATGTATATCTGCGTAAGTATATATTACTAGTGATCGAAACTCGACGATAATTCATTTTGGCATTCAGTAACACCAAAGGGAATAGCAATTATTTCAGTGATTACATAAATTTCCTAAAGATATATTATTAATCAATTAATTATTTCAGTATTTATTCATTTATATAATGATTTCTAAATTATATTATTATACAATTAACCTACAGTTTGACCAGTTAATTTCAAAGGGCATGTAAGGTATGGAACGTAAGAGTGAATGGGAAGACAATAGAATAGCACGACGGGAGTGAAAGAATAAATAGATAAGGAATGAAATAGCGCGAAAGAGATAATTTAATTATTATTGTGATTAGAGTAAGGGAGACGAAAAAAAGGAGCATGGCGAAACGTCTTTTTCATTTACATGTGTATATATGTTGTATGTCATTCAAGCAGTAGTGTGTGTAATGTTTATTTTAATTAATGTAATGTATTTCTAATGCATTTTATATAAAATAATAACTTTATGCACTTCTCTTCCATATAAACTTCAACTGTGCCAAATTTCATATACATCCATTCGCGCGATTCGCTTAAAAAGATGTAGGTACAAAGTTTTCGCTTCACGTATTAATTATGTTATAAAATACTAGCAAGCACGGCGGACGTTGTCCCGCCCTGATAATAAAAAATCCCCTGAAGTCAGTCATATGCTGTCGCTGACTTTTTTGTAGGCATTATCAAGCTCTACATTTTTTCTTTAAAACTCAATCACATATCTCTCATCGTTAAGGCAGCGTTCGTTAAAAACATTCGACTGTTTTTTCTTTCGGATCATATATAGCCTATGATACTCAGAGATAACGTGGCTTTCTATTGGTAAAAGAATTTACAAAATCGGTTTAGTAGATCGAAAGAATACCAAAAATCCAAAGGTATTACAACTTCACAAATTCACAACGTCACAAACTATACCTCTTTACAATATTAGTATAGATTAACTATTTATTATATCATACATTTTAAAATATCCTAGTGTCCTGCAAAAGAAATTTTGATTTCATTTGAATGGAAATAAAATAAATACTCCACTAAAATTAAATATAAAAATTGAATTATACATGTTCTTCCAATATAAATGGATTTAACTAATAATTATTAAAATCTAGTGTTAATACTTACAAACTGTTACCTAACCACTCAAAGCTTTTGCTTTATGTTTCTATCTCGCCATTTGTATTACCCCAACGCTCAAAACACTCCATAATCCATTCCACTTTGGTTTACGATTATAACACTCGGGACTAAGTGGAACGGGAAAACCCGTGATCGTGAGAGTGATTGTCGTGGGTGCTTAGTGGAACACACTTGTAGGCTATATCACTCACGTAACTAAGGTAAATCTAGCGACATGTAAAAATTTATCAAAACATTTAAGGTAAAGGCTTTGTTAAGAAATAAATATATAAACAAATACACGAAGAATATTATTCTCCATCGATGTAGACGAGTGAAACCAAGGCAATTATTAATAAACAATTGTTTTTAGAATCTTTTTTTTTTTTCGAACTGACTACGCTTTTGACCAGCAAGGTCTTAACAGCTTCACCGAGCTACTAAGGCGAGCGCTTAAGGCACTCGGCCGATTTTATTTTGACAACTAGCTCAAGGGTGCACGGCACACCTCGGCTTTGGCTGTTGCCTGATACATGCAATTCGCGATCTATCTGAGCTAACCTAAGCTAAGCTAACTATTCATACAAATATGAGTTGTTGAAACATATATGTGTACCAAGCATACATACCTCAACAACTCTTATATATATTTCGTATCGGATAATATTCTAAACTATTTCAGTTTTATAAGGGAAAAAAATAAAACCCTTCCACTTGCCTGTGTATGCGTGCACGTGTGTGGAGGTGATATGTGTAATGTTGTCGCAATGATGTAAGATTTTGTGTCACTGTATCGAGCGAGCAACGTACTCAAGTGCTCCACGCCGAGGGAACGGACCTAGGTTTTTAAAATCCTTCCAGGCCTGATTATAGCAATGAATAAGTCTCTACTTAATTTGATGTAGGTACTCCATGACTTTCTGTAGACTTCTCGGATGTAATTGTCATCGGAGACACGTAGTCGATTTGTTATAAGGTTTTGGCCGAAGACTTTAAAAAAAAAAGTAAATTATAGAATAAATGGTTTATTACAGTAATTACGATGTAATTATGCTCGTTTTGAAGCAATTGTCACGCACTCCGAGGTAGATTCAAACTAAACTAAATTAATTGAATATTTGTAGCGAAGGTTCAAAAGCGCTGAATCAGCATAGGGTTTCTTTGCACTTTCATGTACGGGAACACTTTATAACAGATCTACGTAGGTTCAAATCTAAGGATGGACCTCAACTTCCAACGAAAAAAAACTAACGCATGATAGGGATTCCATTAACTGGTGATTGGTCATTTTTTTGTTTCAGGCTCACTAAGTTCTAAAACAGTTTTTTTAAGTAATAGTCTTAGGTATTATAAATTATAAAACCTAGGAGGATTGAGGAACCTAGGAGATTTGCCAGATAGTGAGTTCAAGAACCATATCAAGCGGATTTTAATATTTAAAATCTATTATAGGGTTGGATCAATATGTGAACGATTGTGACATCTGGAAATGACGCCCCTCTCTGTGCATCCACTAATAACGAATGTAACTATTTATGTTTTGTAAAAATATATAACATGAAGAAATAAACCAGATCGAGTTTCTTGCCGGTTCTTCTCAATGACTGGGTTGTTTTCCGAACTGGTGGTAGCTTTGACGTTCATAAGCGCCTTCTCAGGGCCAAACTTAAATAAAAATATTTTGATTTTGATTCTGACCGTTAATTAACTTTAATTAACTACATCCCTTAGTTGGAAATCTTTCATCAACCGTCTTTATGTGTGTTCCAACAGCTGAAATTGTAAGCCGTTAGAGGTCAACCATTTTAGCCCATATCGTCACTCGACAACAAGTTAGATATTGGTCTAACGATAAACCCGTAAATTACAAAGAAAAACACCAAATAAATACTTTGGTATTCGACCTTGTCTTGACTCTCAATTAATACACAACTCAGAGCGATGAAAAACAATAACAAATAACAACTTGGCCTTGGCTTTGACTCACTCAGGGTTCAATCAACAAATTAGTTTCTGTGTGCTTCAGTCTATCTATTTTTTTTATATTATAAGAGGCAAACGAGCAGGCGGGTCACCTGCTGTTAAGTGATCACCACCATCCATGCACACTAACAACCCCAGAGGAGTCGTAAGTGCGTTGCCATCTTTCGGAGGGAAGGGTTAGGGGAGGGAAAAGGAGAGGAGAGAGGAGAGGGGAGGGGAGATGGGTCTCCGGCGCTCTCACTGACCGAACGAAACGCAACAATGCAAGCACTGTTACTTCACGTCGGTTTTCTATGAGAAGGTGGTACTACCCGGGCGAGCCGACCCATTCATGCTGAAACCAATAATGGCTTCAGCGAGGCTCTACAAGCTACACAATCTCCATAGTTATATATATATTAATATGTAGTTCCACATCTTATGACTATAAAAAGTCATAAAATATCATATATCTAATGTCATATTTTCAAAACTGATAACCTATAATATTATCAATAATTGATACTTCTTAATAAAATATACAATTTGAGTAAAAATAAAATTAGGACGCGAAAATAATCAATTATAGAATAACAAATGCATGATAAAAAACTATATTAGTATTACAATTGTATTAAATAAAATAAGAGTAGTACATATATATAGTGGTAAATATAATAAAAAAATAACAGTTAATTTAACCTGGTTCGTTGGATATTAAACAAATGGCATAGGGATCTATCGAATCCAAAAAAAGTAGCCTGGAATTATCTATGAAAAATCCCGTATTGAATAGTCATATGTCGATACGTTCAATATCTCTGATATGATTGAGTCTCAAAGGAACCATATTTTCTTTGTATACATATTATAACACACATATATATATATAGAACAATGTACTTCTTATCAGCTTTTGTATATTTTTTACTTATTGGACAATAAATACACATAAAATACACATAATATACAAAAACCTTATACGTGTAGATAATTATACAAATCAAATTCAAGCTGAAATGTTTGTAAAACCTCACATATATTAAATAAGCTTTCACCGTCCATTAACAAAAAGATAAATCGATTCCCACTAACGATACTTTGACCTATCTAATTCATTTTCGACAGTAACCACTTGGCAGTAAAATACTAATCTTCCTGGGTCGGTAAATAAGTAATACGCGCTAGGAGTGGCCCGAGGCAGTAAATAAAAGCATAAAATTTACGGAGAAACGCGTAACTTTAGTAACGACAGGCTAATTGATTAATACATACTTTTTATTATTGTATTAAAAGCCAAGACCCATCTACGATACGTCACTTTTACTGTTCACAAATTTCGTCAAGTGCGTTACGTTTGAAATGAAAGTTCACGTTTTGTAATGTGACAAATTTATTTATTCGTTATAAATTACTTTACAGCACATTTAACACATAACAAAATTTGACTAATGGGCGCCCAGCGGTCGACATTCGACCATAGTTCATTGAATTTTTAAAGTTTGAACTATATTGGGGTTCTTTTATCAATGGCATCGACTTCAAATATATAATTAGGTAGTTCAAATATCAATAATTTATTTTCAATTCGGTTAATTTAATAATTAAGTTATTTTTCGCTTTTAAGTGCCTTATTCGTTTTTCACATCGAAGGCAGTTTATTGTTTTGTGTAAAAAAAATATTTCTCCATTTTTAGTGTTCATAAATATATCTGATTTGTAATGGGTATAATAAATCGGTTCCAATTTCAAGTAAATACGTAGAGACGAAGTGGGTGAAAATCAAATAAACGATATTTCACCCCCTTAGGGGTTGAATATTTTCTTCAAATTTATATAGGATCACTGCTGAATATAAACTAATTCAAATAAAAAAGAAAGAAACATTAAAATCGGTTCACAATTTGCGGAGATATCGATTAACATACATAAAAAAACCATACAACCGAACGTAATAACCTCCTCCTTTTTGGAAGTCGGTTAAAAAATACATACATTCGAGCATAGCAACCTCCTTCGCAACCTTTTTTGAAGTGCGCTATTGACAGATGTCATAATGTCTTTTTTATTTACATGTGTGTATATGTTGTGTAAAATTGAAGCATTAGTGTGAGTAATGCATATTATAATTAATTTTATGTACTGCTAATGCATTTTATAGAAAATAAATAGGTTTCTGCACTTCTCCTCCATATAAACTTTAACTATGCCAAATTTCACGTCCATCCGTACATCCAATTCTCTTAAAAATGGGTACAAAGTTTAAGCTTCACGTATTAATATATATGATGATGAAGAATGATGATGATGATGAGGTTGATATAGCTAATGGATGATAAATTGGGCTAGTACCTCAAAGTTTTGTAAAATGGCGTATGACATTATCCAAATACAAACACGTTCGACTTACATCCAGCGGGAATAATGCAATTATTGTGTTAACCGACCGAACGAAGCTCAATCGCCCAGGACTATAATAAAATTGCGAATTCGTGGCGGAACGTGCATTACTTTGTAAACTATTTAACCAGTTTAATTGTAGTTTTCAAATTAATATACTACTGAAACCTATCTAGGACCTGAGGTACATAACATTACACTTTTATACAGATAGGACAAGCAAAAACAATAAGTAATATGTAATAGAATAACGGACATCTTCAAATAAAGGAAACAAAGGATCAAATACATCAGGTGAACGAAACTTTTGAAGCGATTGACGAAGTTCGAAGCCTTATGACTGAGTCCGGGCTTAAGATGGAGGAAAGCATTGCGATGAAACTGTAATATAGGGCCTTTTCTAAGTCCACACAAGTACATCATTTTATCTAAATCGTTAGAGTCATTTCAAATCTATGCTGGAAAAGAAATCTACCAAATTTGAAGAAGATAAAAAAGATTACTTTCATTCATATTACCTACTAATTTGTACGACTGTACTGACGAAGAAAATGACATCAAATCTTCAATTCATAGTACGACAATATAACGAAATAGAATGGTGATTAAATAATTTCCACGATAATTTACATTAATGCTTTATAGTAAATAATATTTGGTGTCTTTCCTTCCGGAGAAAAAGCAGATAAATAATATAACTTTGTAGAATTCTTTTGACAAAACATTAAAATAAGTGTAAAACACAGTGTAAGAAACTGAAGAACTGACCAACAATCTGTCAATATTTTTGAACATCTCCTTACTGTTTTCTACCTGACTAATTTACTCATTCTTTATATGGAGATATTGTATTCCCATTTGTTTCACATATCTATACAATTTTTACTATTAACTTTCATACACACAACAGAAGAAGGGTTAGCCAAATAGTTGCAACCGTTTTTGGTGAAGCATTTACATACATTCGGAAATTGATTTTGTTTTATATACACATAAAAAATATTCCTATACGTGATTGTAATTTAAATTTATCTATACTATAATTGAAACCGTATGAATTTACAGTTAATCTAAGTTATATCTCGATAAAAAAAATTGGAACATTTATAAACACTCCGTATTTAATACAAAGGTAATTGACCTGGGATAGAAAATAATACCTCTCTCGGCTAGACCAGACAGTACGGGATTCTTGGCAACGAAACTCATACTAAGACGGCTACACACAATAAATTAAAATTGGACAATAACAAAGTTTACGACTCTTCTACTATCGCATGCTTCCTACAATTCATACGCATTCATAGTTTTTCGAAACTTCAAGCCTTTTATATAGAACCAGCATTTCACTGCGGCTTTGCTCGCTTTAATTTATATTTGATCCATACCTCAAGAGCAGTACTTTTTTCTGGATGTATGGTACCCTATGTCGTTCTCTGTAACTCTAAAAACGCGTACGCAGAATGGCATGATGATCTGTTAAGTAGTTACGGCGTAAAACAAATTCACGTCCGATAATATTATCTAATCTTATTGAATTGAAAACATCTTTAGGCGCGTTTAGCGGTATTTTTGAAAGATACACAGTTATGATTTTGCGTCATGACATGCTAGTAAGCGTGACCGAGTGTGTTGCGCTTGCACGGCTTGCATCTGTCGAGCGACGCGTATTATTGCGGTCTGTGTACACGTAATATTGATATTTTGTACCGAGCTTGTGATGTCCATCATATGTTAGATTGATTAATAAACTTTATAAAAATGTATATAACTATTGCTCCAAGTGCCAATGGATGTGTAAAACTGAATAAGGTTAATGATTTCAATATATAAGTTATGACATCGTCACATAATTCACGCTTTAATTAATTTAAAAATTCTTAAGTGAAAACAGTTATGTCATTACGACTGCCTTAACATTTTTTTGTTTAATTTTTTTTTATATCATAATAGGCAAACGAATAGGTGGGTCACCTGATGTTAAGTGATCACCACCGTCCATAGACACTTGCAACACCAGAAGAGTCGCAAGTGCGTTGCCACCCTGTGTTTGGAGACGGAGGAGTGGGGAAGGAGGGAGGGGGAGAGGAGATGGTTTTTTTTTTTTTAGGAACTACATACATGCTCGATACCCGTGTTCGTGCAAAAGTAACTGACAACAAGATAATTTTCAATTTTGTTGTCAAGTTATCCGGCGCTCATTGAAACATTTAATAAGAAGTTAAGTTTCTCTTTAAGAAAGACCTGTATAAAATGTACATAAGCTTAATCCTTAATAAAACTAATAAAAATTCACACCGTGTGGTTTTAAGTAAAACAAAAAATAAAACTAAGTAAGTTCGTGCAATAAGCACAGATATTTGCAATGAAGAAAATGTTATAGCGATGTGTATGTAGGTAGGTGAGGTGACTTTGTTTGAACTCTTTACGCCTTATCAAGTATTATCAAATCTATACTAATATTATAAAGGTTGGACGGTTTGTTTGGTTGAACGCGCTAATCTCAGGAACTACTGGTACGATTTGAAAAATTATTTCGGTCTTAGATAGCTCATTTATCGAGGAAGGCTATATCATGCTACGACTAGTAAGAGCAGAGCACCAATGAATAAAGTTTCAAAATCAGTTTTTTTTCCTTTTGAGAGCTTCCACTGCGTGTTACAGTTAGCGCAAAGTAACTAATCCACGCGGGCGAAGTCGCGGGCAAAAGTTAGTATTATATATACAGCATTAGAAATATTTCACCCTTTATAGAAACGATTAAGTTCTGAGAATAAAAAAAGAGTCTTCTGTCTTCGCAAAGGATGTAACGAACATACCACATCTAACAAAAAATATTTCATTTTGTGACAGTGTGAACGGACAGACAAAAAGGTAGAACCATTTCGATCGAGTATTTGGAACGATTTAGAAAATGATGAATGGAAATAGGGATCATTCGGCCATTGATCGATGACGTGTTGGAACGATGCCAACGGGAAAATATGTCCCGAGCTTGTAATAACTTAATATATGTCTGAGTATAAAAACGACCTTTTTAGACCACACGACTTAGAGAGAGTGGAGGTGGTAGACCCACGATGAAGCTATTACTGGTTTCAGCATGAATGGGTACTCGCCCGGGGTACTACACACAGTTTTCTCACAGAAAACCGACGTGAAGTAACAGTGCGCGCATTGTTGCGTTTCATTCGGTCAGTGAGAGCGCCGGATAACCCACCTCACCTCCCCCCTTCGCCACTACCAGTACCCCAAACAACGCACTTGAGACTTTTCTGGTATTGCAAGCGTCTATGGACGGTGGTGATCACTTAACATCAGGTGACCCGCGTGTTAGTTAGCCTCGTACGCAATTAAAAAAAATCTATTATTACACATTATTTCGTTCGATTTGTCTATTAAGATAATAATATATACTTGGCGTGTATTACAACACATCAAAGATGTATACATATACTAGCGGGCCAGGCGGACGTTGTCATGCCTTGATAATAAAAAAAAACTAAAATTCAACCGCAGCGCCACCTACCGGGTCCAAATGTGAATCTAAACCATTCTCGGATCCACAGGAACACGCACACAAAATTTCATCAAAATTGGTCTAGCCGTTTAGGAGGAGTTCAGTGACATACACACGTAGAAAGTAAATTTATATATATAAGGACATCGCAAAAAACTAAAGAACAATTAATTACATTACTAAAAGTTTAACAGCTTTTACAAAGTTAGAGCTCTGTTGAAATATCAATAATTGCTTTCAAAAGTTTTCAGACGTAAGATAAATTTCTTACACGTGTTTTCCTATGTATGAACTCTGGATTGAACAACATTGTTGTGTTCGTGACAAATCGAGTGTGCGACAGGCGATAGGTCTTGGGACTCGAACGGCTATAAATTATTGTTGACAGATTTATAAACTCAGTACACTGTCATGAGGTTAACGTACTCTAACGTACTCCCTATAACTATGAAATACTTTATTTAAGGAATAGGTAAATATTTTAAATGTATACACAGAAATAAAATTAATGTGTCGATTTGTAATGTTAAAATAATAGCTTTTTACTAAATGGATATGAAAGTAGGTGTTTAGGCGAAAATGGTTAAGAAACATTGCAATGCACAACGGTATTATTATCCGTCCTTCTTTAAATCCATCAAGTGTCATATTTCCTCCCCCCAACACCCTCACCGGTGCTTAAGTCAGTCCGAATACATAATGACAACTGCGCACATATCTGTGATTGACTGTTAAATAATAAATTACATTATAAACGTTCCTTAATATAATTAGAGAATAAAAGTGAAAGGTGCGAATCGAAGTGTCAGTAAATGAAGAGAGGCCTCCTACGACCGTGATAACAGCCAAAAGGTGAGTCCTATTTTTTCCCATATCCTTCCGACCGTTGTGCATTTTTAGCGATCACCAGAAAAGCATCCCACCGAATTATCAAACCTTTTTTTATCGCAACTACAACCAGCGTTCACAGTAAGTATATACGGTTCTTATAGCTCGGTTGGTTGGTTGTAGCGGTTAAGAAGTACGGACAAAAAGACATAAAACAAGTAATAGAAAATTAAGCATTTCATTTCAATGAAGCCCATTTTCTAAGTCACGAGCATCAATTATTTAAACAATAAAGTTTATTTTAATTTGAGCCTCGTACCATAAAATAATAGCGCTATAACTCCACAGGTGCACACGTTTAACCCTCCGTATACGAAATATGGTACTTATAGCTTGGTTGGTTATAGCTTTAAGAAGTAAGGACGAAATAGCATAAAAAAGTAATAGAACGATGAACACTTACTTTCCATGAAGCCTATTTTCATGAGATCTAAAGTCACGAGCATCAATTATTTAAACAATAAAGTTTATTTTAATTTGAGCCTTGTACCATACTAAAATAGCGCTATAACTTCATAAGTACACACGCTTAACCGTCCGTGTATAAGGTAGTGTATAAGATACCCCAGCGGTTGAAAACTTCTAAGAGTTCTTAAACAATAAAGACCCGCGAATTGGTTTTTTCAGTAGTTGCAAATTATATATTATCGTTGGGATCAGTGAAAGTGACTGATAGTAGTAGTATAGTAGACTTTTTTATATATCATTGGAGGCAAACGAACAGATGTGTCACCTGATGTTAAGTGATTACCACCGTCCATAGACATTTGCAATACCAAGGGAGTCGCAAGTGCGTTGCCAGCCTGTTTGGGGGAGGGGGAGTGAGGTATGGGAAGGGGGTGGAGAGAGGAGGGGAGGGGGGTAACCGGCGCTCTCACTGACCGAACGAAACGTAACAATGCAAACACTGTTACTTCACGTCGGTTTTCTGTGAGAAAATACTACCCGTACTACCCCGGGCGAGCCGACCCATTAATGCATTTGGGTATTTCAAATATAATATAAAAATAATATTAGGTAATAACGTAATGAAAGGATGTCTAAAACAATGAGATATATGAACTTTTTATTACAAAAACGATGATTTTCTTTCAGAGCATATGTAGGAGTACAATAATCAAAAATTGAGTGTCTGTATTTTTATGTCTATTAAAATTTACAAATAAATATGTGTTTTACTTAAACCCATTTTTTGTTAGTTACTTAATAAATGTCCTTTTAATAACCTAGTACAGCCCGTGAGATTTAAATACACAGTCAAATATTAATCTACCGAAATAGATGTATTCAAGAATGTTTTATAGAAATAAATTCCCGATAAGCCTAGTGGGTTAAAAATATTTAAAAGTATCCATCGCGCACTGGGCTTCGTTAGTAACCTCGGTGAATGGTTGAATCATTCAACACAGCACGAGTTATTCCCGTGTGAAAAATTACCTTGATCAACACAATGCGAAAAAAAAATGTCGATATTTATAATCATACTAAAGATATCTTAATACCTGTAAATATTATGTTATATTATACTAGCCTCTGCACTTCGTCCGGGTGGAATAGTTACTTTGGGCTAACGCTAACATGCAGCAGAAGCTCTCAAGAGGAAATCACCCCGATTTTGAAACATTCTTTACTGATTCTCCGCTCGTATTGATCTTAGCGTGATGATATATAGCCTATAATCTTCCTCGATAAATGAACTATATAATACTGAAAGAATGTTTCAAATCGGACCAGTAGTTCCTGAGATTAACCCCTATAACGTGAAAGACTCACAAACTTTATCTGTTTATAATATTAGTATATAAATATATGTTAGTGTAAATTATCTCTTCGTTTCTTAATCTTTTTTTTATATGACGATGGTAGCAAACACGCATGCAGACCACCTAATTTTAAGTAGTCACCGCAGCATATGGACGCTTGCAACATCAGAGGTGTTATATGCGCGTTGCCGACCCTTAAATAACCTTTTATTTCCCACTTGAAGAAGTCCATACTGTAGTCTATAAAATATATATTAAAGTGGGCCAAGAAAAATCGATCAAAGAAAAATGTCGTATCCTAACCATTCCACCAAAGCTACTCTAAATGAAATTTATGTATGAGTGAATTTTATTTCACTACAAAATTTATTTACACAGCTAAGGTAAGAAGTGAAAAATCAAGGTTTTCTTCTTCTTATCACACATATCTCTATTAGGTTTAATGGACTCATAAACTAACAAAACGGCTTTCGTTCATTCAAGTCGGAGTACTCCAATTTAGAGGAAAATTCAAGGGATTCCGACTGAAGATGCTTCTATTTTAACTAAAACAAAATGATGTTATATGCCTAGGAGGCACTGAAAGCGATTGGTTTTAAGACTCGATGAGTTTTGTTACATCTTTATACATATCGGTATCACACATGTAAACATCGGGGTATATGCAAGACTGGTCTTTATTCTCTTTGACAAGAATAACTTTGATAAAAAAAAAGTGCGTGCGTACAAAGTACACATGCCAGAAGTGAAACTTCTTCGGAGAACTAATTTATAAGTCTTGTTTATATTTATACAAACAAGACAAAAGAAAAAAAAAGTTTTTTATTTATTTAATCTGCGTTTACTGCAAATGACGTCACTTCCGTTGCATACCTGCGTGCCGTTACATCTGTAAAATTTTTACCCTCATGCGCCTAAAGAAGTTTCACTTCAAAAATTGTCTGTTAAAACACGTTCCAAGTTATTTTTAGGTTAAAGTTAAGTTTTTGCGCAATATTTTCATTATTTTCGTAATTGTTATAATTTTCGTAATTTTATTTCTTTTATCAAACTGTTTATATTTCAGGAAACATAATATTCATGAGAACTAAAAAGATTAACTAAAAAAGTTACTTACATTGTCTTGCAGCACTTTTTTTAATATAATATATATAATAAGATATAATTTGTTTTCCGTCTCGCATTTTTCTATGAAAACGGAGCTTTTTAAGGGGGCGTCGATATAAGATTGCTTAAGCTCGACGAATATTTGACCGGTCACATGTAAGTTGACTCACTTAAGTAGTTATCATGGAGAAGCCTTTTATGCTATCAGTAACTATTAGATGGCGCTATAGTGTGTCAACTTTTGTACCATTCGATTAATCCATTAATCGCAAGTAATTGTACTACTAAATATTTGAATATGAGGAATATTTACACAACATCCATATTCCCTATAACTCATCATCATCCTCATTACCCTTACCCCACCTAAGTAGGGTCGGCAAAAACATGTTTTCTTTTTCCTCTCTCTCCTGTCAAATATCATCTCTGTATTCACACCTTTTACGCACATATCATTTTTCACACAGTCCATCCATACCTTTTTCGGTCTTCCTCTACTCGTATATCCGTCCACAAACATACTCAACACTTTTCTAGTTACATGGTCTTCATCTCTCCTCATGACATGCCCATACCATGCTAACCTATTACTCCTCAACTTCTCTGTCACAGGTGCTATTTTCAAACTTCCTCTGATATACTCATTCTTAATCTTATTCATTCTAGTCACACCACACATCCACCTTAACATTCGCATCCCTGCCACATGTAATTTTCTCTCACCCGTCTCTCTCGTCGCCCAGCACTCAGATGCAT
This sequence comes from Antheraea pernyi, assembly GCA_015888305.1. NCBI lineage: Eukaryota > Metazoa > Arthropoda > Insecta > Lepidoptera > Saturniidae > Antheraea > Antheraea pernyi. The sequence goes on along the minus strand of MU160130.1, from coordinate 20,504 downwards.
ACAGCATGACCGGTCCTGTCATAGTTTTATAAACCTTTCCCTTGAGTTTCAAAGGCATTCCTTATAACTCAATTGTTATAAATAATAATAATATAAAATATGCATGAAGCCGCAAACACAAGTCATATAATATAAATGTTGGATAAATTGAAATCTTTATATTACAATATTTAAACAAAGTAAAACCACTTCTACTGAGAAAAAACATATCTTACACGCGTTGTTCATATTTATTTTACCAGTAGTTAGGAACTTGATTAAATAATGATTACCGTTTTATACAATTTGCTTTGAATATATACGAAATCCATTAACAGTAACTGAACAGGAAAGAACTGAACGAAATAAATTATCATTCTAAATCAAATGAAATAAGCCACTTTTATTGTCAAAGAAATGAACGACAAAGCTGCCTTTTCTTCCTTTCAGCACTTTTTCTTTAATTTTCAAAGATTTTAATTACATTTTTATTGCTCTTTCCCGGGAACTGTCTGCGAAACGTCCTTCAGGTGGTTAATCAGCTGTATTGGATTAACTTGTTAAATAATATTTTATAGTAAAAAAATGTGAAATATTACAGTCGTTTCCTTGTTTATCGTATAATGTTAACTATAAGATAAATATTGTTCTATTAAACTTCTATGGCCTTAGCTTAAAACTTTTTTTTATATCATAGAAGGCAAACGAACAGGTGGATCACCTGATGTTAAGTGATCACCACCGTCCATAGACACGTGTAACACGAGAGGAGTCGTAAGTGCGTTGCAAGGCGCGTTGGAGGCGAGGGGAGATGTCTATTCGGAACTCTCAGTAACCGAACGAAACACAACAATGCAAGCACAGTTATTTGACGTCGGTGTTTCTGTGGGTTGGGTGGTAGTACCCCGTGCGAGCCGACTCATTCGTGCTGAAACCAGTAATAGCTTCAGCGTGGCTCTACCACTTACAAAAGAATTGAAGTTATTAAAGAAACCTTTAAAATTGTTATTAGAAAAACCTCACATCTCAAATTATTACAATGTGAGAAATTATTCAGTCAATTTAGAGTGGATCTTAATATATTAAAACCAAAAATTTATCAATTATGCCGCAACGAAAATAATTATAATATATTTTTTTAAAGTGAAAATGTTTTAAATACTCGTATAAATTGCTGATGTATTTTTAAATAACCGGTGATTATATCGACAATATTTCTAAAATAAATATACAATTTCTTCAGTACCATAGAAGTCTAATAGTTTGTGCCATCAGTGATGGTGATACGGTTTTCAATGGCATATTTGGAGTTTTATTTTGCTTTCGGAAGGCTTATATGTCTTATACTTGCGTAATATATTTATTACACAAAGAAAAAAGTTGTTTATTGAAGTGAAACTTCTTTAGAATCGTTGTGATTTCAAACCGGATGCAACAAAAAAACGACAGGTAAGAGACACAAATACAAAAATTAGTGAGCCAGAGCGAGAGAACAAATGTCGTATGTATGTGTATGTATCTATGTGTATATTGCACACCGTTTAATACTCGCTTGTATTTGAGCATTTAACGTGTGTTAGTATATGTGAAAAGTACGTGAGCTAATACTACTGTACACTGTATGCGGCTGCGTATTACAGCTTTTCAATAAGAAGTCAGCGTGGTGTGTTTTTATTTAACAGTGTTTGTGAGTATGTTTTATATCTTGTTGTATTAAATAATAAATTCATTTTTAAATAAATAAAATTTGTAATTATCCTACCTTTGTTATATATATATATATATATATTCATCTCATTCTTTTGTCGATTTACAGAAGTTTCACTTTTATCGTGTGTGAATCGCACACACTCCTTTTTTGAAATCAAGTATTATTTTAATAAAGTGGTAAAAAATCCGAATTTCAAAAAAATCTATAGAAATGTTTAGAATGGTGTATTTCTATATCCTGAGGTATTATTACAGTAACCATTTTTTATATATTCTTTTTGTGAATTTATTGTGACAATACAGTATTTATTACTTTTTTTTATATCAAAGGAGGCAAACGAACAGGTGGATGACCTAATGTTAAGTGATCACCACCGTCCATAGACACTTGCAACACCAGAAGAATCACAAGTCCGTTGCCACCCTGCGTTTGGGGGGGGGTTTTTGAAGGTGGAGGGGGAGTGGAGGTGGGTTATCAGGCGCTCTCACTGACTGAACGAAACGCAACAATGCAAGGACTGGTACTTCACGTCGGTTTTCTGCGAGACAGTGATACTACCCCGGGCGAGCCGACCCATTCATGCTGAAACCATACCACCACTTATTCGATAAAATGGTAGTTACATTGATGATTGAATTTAGATCGAGGCTGCTCTCTTCAAGTATACTGTTTTACTAAATATCTTAGACAACTTGTTTATATAAAATTTCATTTAGTTTGGTGAATTGTAAACATCTGCATCAAAAAATGGATCGGATATTACGCGTCCAACGTAGTATCTTATGACGCTGTATTGCATTGCACTCGGGTGCATATATAAAGACGAAAATCGAAAGAAAGGTTCGTATAAGTAAGAATGAAAGAATTATAAGATTAATTATTAACGAATTATTAACATTATAAGAAACCTTTAACAACGATTAAACTTTATTTTATATTGTTTCATTGTTCAATGTTCTTTAAAATATGGGCAAATCATAAAGGCATGTTGGAAATGTCAATCGCTCTATTCATGAGTGAGTATCAATCCATCTGTTTATAAAAAATGTATTGTAGAATATTTCCCCCTATATTTCTTTACTTCAAAAAGATTTCTATATAAAAATTCTTGACATATTATTATTTGCTTTGATATAAACTTTTATATAAACTTATGAAAACCGTGTAGAATTTTATCAAATGATATAATCTCAACATTATTACTCATCTTTTTAAGATCTTGTGAGGGTTGCCAAATACAAAAACTTTTTGTTTCGATCAAAGATACGTGACATGTAGCCTTTATGGTTTGAGAGAACATACATTATATTTGAAGCGTTTATTACGTATCCAATAACAAGAAAGTATGTAGGTTTTTGTAGGTGGTAGAACCACATTGAAGCTATTACTGGTTTCAGAATGAATGGATCGGTTCGGCCGTGGTACTACCACCCTCTTATAGAAAACCGACGTAAAGTAACAGTGCTTGTATTGTTGCGTTCCGTTCGGTCAGTGAGAACGCCGGAGACCCAACAACCCTTCCTTCTCTCACTCTTCCCTTTTCCTCACAAATACAGGCTGACAGCGCACTTGCAACTCCCCTGGTGTTGTAAGTGTCTATGGACGGTGATAATCACTTAACATCAGGTGACCCACCTGTTCGTTTATCTCCTATGATATATATAGGAACATTAAATTGGAAATCAAATCATTTAGAAACGACTCGCTACTTGACGTTACCAGTTTGCGTGACTATTTTAACAATTTCATTTATAAATCTATCTCGGGGTTTCATAAGCTAACGTGATATTGAAAATGTTACTCAGCTCGGGTTATGACGTAACACACATTTATAGTGATATAAAAGTACTTTATTCCACAACACAATTTACACATCATGATGTTAGATTATTTCGCAACTAATTCCAATAGTAAATTGATTTTCTTTGAAATTCAAGAATAACACGCGAACGAGATTCAAATTTCTTTTATTAATCGAGTAACTAACTTTTCATAGTATGCTGAAATTTTTTTTTACGCTAAAGGGCAGCAAACAGGCGTACGGCCCATCTTATGGTAGATGGTTACCGTCGTCTAAGGACACCTGCAATACCAGCGGTATCTCAGTTGCGTTGGTGACTTTGAAGAACATATATATAAATATATAAACATTAGGTTAGGTTACAGGTATATATAATCATATAAACGTAATATACATATATATAGTATATACAGTATCTTTTTTTACAGTTTAATAAAACTATAAAAGAAGTAATATAATTGACTTCATAAAAATGCTGTTTATTAAATAACATTATGCACACTGCGAATAGTGTTACATCATTTCTTATACAAGCTAAGCAGTAACAATATACAAATGAAAACTGAGCTTAAGTTCCGAGTGTTCAGATATACAAAACATTACGTTATTACTTATAGAGAATAGCTATTAAATAGTACATATATATATTTTTTTAAAGTTGAGAAGGGTAAATAATAATACATATTTACATTAAAAAAATCTACAGTCGTAGAATCTACATTAACATACAGACCAAGAATATTCAAACATAAATAATATATTTGCTAAGCCGATAAATTCTTGTATTTCATATTTATATGACATACCTGAAAATTAAATATATTAATGCAATACAAAAGTATATACTCCAAGGGAAAAATATGGTCTATATCTGTGATATGTACCGATACCGAAAATTTGTCACCGAGCACTTTTAAGTGCATTCTGGCAGCTGGATTGCAAAAGCGATACGTCTTGGCTTAGCTTGGTACTATCTTCCGCTTCTTAACTATTTTATATCACTTGAGATTATGAACAAATACAAAAACTATCGACAATAAGTAAAAATATTACCATATAATTCACTAAAAAGACTACGAAGTACTCGCGCGATACAGTGACACAAAATCTTACAACACTGCAACAACAATACACACATCACCTCCACACACGTGCTCGCACGATCCCTTACACATGAAAGGAAGGAAGGGTTTTATTTTATCCTTATCGAACTGAAATAATTTCGAAAAATTATCCAACATAAAATACATAGAAGAGTGGTTGAGGTGTGTATGCTTGCTACACATATATGTTTCAATAACTCATATAAGTATCAATATGTAGCTTAGGTTAGCTCAGATAGGTCGCGAAAATAAAATCGGTTGAGTGCCTTAAACGCTCGCCTTTGCAGTCCGGTGAAGCTGTTAAGACCATGCTAGGTCAATAACGTAGTCAATTCCAAAAAAAAACTACGAAATTACGTTATTTATATTCATCGTTCAATAAGTATCTACTGTCTAAACTTCATGTTACATTACTTCATATTCTGCGTTAATACCTCATTTATATGTATATTTCGTCTCCATTGTTCTATATAATAATTTTATGTACACAGGAAGAGGCATAAGCACCACACCGTTTATCCCACTTTTCCACCGCAAGCAAATACACATCGTTGAACGTGTATCTCTTAGAAATGGCGTAGTAAAAAAAAACTTTATATCAAAAGTAGATATCCCAATAATTTTGAAGTTATACTTCTTTTGGAACGTTAGGGGAAAATGATGAGAGTTTACATTGCGCGCGCACAACGTCACGAGAAACCGACACCCTGAAGTTAGCTATAGGCAACATTTTGTTTCTTTGTATTAAAACTTTCAACGTATTAAATACCTTTCTTCTATTGTTAATGTCGTTTTTTCTACAAAGCGAAATATAAATTTTTCGAAAATATTTTTATCTTGTTACGCCAAAGAAGTATAACTTCTAACACGTGTACATAAGTACACACACACACACATTTTATTTATAAAGGAATATATTTTATAACTCTTATCTGCATCCAAGGTTAGATTATCAACACATACTTGTCCTAACAAGTATATTATATCAATTAATAAATACCAATATATTAGTTTAGCTTCCAATTCTCACCTAATATACTTACCTCCCACGCGTATGCTAGGTTATGCCTCATATTAACTACAATATATTCAACTACCAACACACAGTTCTCGAGGTCAGTGATGGATATTAATGAAGACTCAACATTGTATAAACTATATGACTATTTCTCAACATGAATCTATATATATGTGTATAACAGAAATAATTTCTTTGAGTTTCAATCACTCCAAAACTACTGGACCTATCGACATAGGACTAGGAACATTCGATGCAGAATTTTTCATAGATGACAAAAAGTTACTTGTGCTTTGGATTTGAATGATCTTTGCCATTGTGTTTATATCTAACGAACAAACGCCGCAAAATTTAGAGCGCCGGAGACCCACCTCCCTTCTCCCTTTCCCTTTCCTTCCCTACCCATACACCCTCCCCCATACACAGGCTGGCAACGCACTTGGTGTTGGTGTTGCTAGTGTCTATGGACGGTGGTGATCACTTAACATCATGTGACATGTGCCTGCTTTTGACATAAAAAAACGGGAATCAGCTAATGAAACCATAAACGACAAATAAGATGAAAATTAAAGATAATTTTCCATTTAGCTAAGTTCTATCATCTGTAAGTATTTATTATTCGTTTTTTATTATTTATCCTAATTGATTCTCATATACTACTTAATGCCCTCAACGTTGTTTTCTTGAGACTAATACATCATAGGAACGATGTATTTTTCAAATGAACTTCTTAGGGTTTTAAAATTCTGATTCCCAACCTTTTTGTGTCACGAAAAGTGATGAACTTAAACACTGTGTCGGATATTGTTTGAAACACCGGCTCTCGTCCAATCACCCAAGTTAATCAACGTCGGGCGCGGCCATTACTTGGATGGGTCATATGTTTTAAATCAAAATGATTCCTTATAATACAAAAGTTTCACTTCTAAAGTGTGTATTTACGTCCCCTGTTTTTTTTTCTATATTAATTGTCATTATTAAACATAACTTTTACATTGATTTTAAATAATCTCTATTTAATTTGATTATTACTACTTATTCACAATGGAAAAGTATAATAATAATTAGAGTAGCTAAAATACTCAGAAAAATTCTTTATCTCTTAATAAAAGTTTGTCAAAATGGTGAACCGTTTAGGAGAAAAATTCGAACACACAACAGAGACTTCAATTTTATTTATATGTATGTACTAGTTTCTGTTCGTGGCTCTACTCACGTCTGTAGACTTCATCTATCCTTCGCGAACACTACTTATTTTTAGACTGAAAGGTAACCCCATATTATATCTGTACCCCTGTTTTCTTTTTTTTTTATTAACGTGGGGAAATCCTTTATGGATACGCCACCCTCTAGGGGGAGAGAGTGGGTTATGTTCGACTCGCACGAACTAAAACCGTCTGCCGCATGGTGGTGCGGCCAGGGATCGAACCTGCCAGGCTTCGTCCTACTATAGAGAGACTACTGGGTACACAACCAGTCGTCTCCCCTCGTCAGCCTCATCTGTGCAATGAGGAGATGGGTAATAAAACATATGAATGGATTAACACTGCAAACACTATTAAGTGCATGCTTCAGTATATACTCATAATATATATAAATATATAAAATAAAAGGGTCTGCGTGTAATATCAAAGAAAAAAAATGTCTGTTTGTTTATTACGTCTTATCTCTGAAAAGGATAGACCGACTTTGACGATACTTCCAGAGACAGATTTCTGATCTTATAAGAAGTAAGTTAGATTTTATACTTAATAATAATAATATCATTCATTTCAGACTCATCGTTACATCCATATTTGTGGGTACAATTACAGGTTTAAAAAAATAGTGTTAGTATTAATAATAAAACAGAAAAATAAATTATAAACAAAAACACAGAACACAGCATATAACATTAAGTGGCAGGTCCGAGTGGACCCTCCGGTGATGGTGGAAATTCACTGCACGACTGCATGTAGCCGTATCCAGCGAGCCAGCATCGGAGAGTCCCACCGGTCCACCAGGGCACGCAGTATGCTGCAGTACTTAATAAAAAGATAAAGTTTTGCATAAATATAATTATTGTTACAAACGCAGACGAAGTAGCGAACGACTGTTAGTTTCTTTCAACAAATCATTAAGACAAAACAAAAAGTCTCAAGAAAACTTATATTTCGTACACAGAGCAATGGCCGTTTATTGTACGAGATTATTTGTGAAATATTACGAGCGCAAGTATAACCTTTTTTCGTCCGCTCCTAATTATTATTAGTTCTATTATTAAAGCCAACTAATTAGGTATTAATGAGCACGTAGCTTAATAGAGATATTTTATTGAAATAATATTATCATTTAATATTATTTATTATTATCTAATAACATTATTATATTATCTATTATTATCATGGGGTCCTTCAAGCGTAACGTGAAGAGACATTTATGCAGGCCGGCATGACAGCGGTGACCGACGAGGGATAGCATGTCTCTCGGTAGTCGCCATTGTTTTTGGATTGTACTGTGCTCACCATCAGGTACAGTACAATCACTTTGCATTGCTAAGATTTTAAAAAATCTACTAGCTTTTACCCGTGGTTATGCCCTCATTATAGTATGTTTAACAGGAACAGTTTTTTTTTCTGGACAAAGCACGACATAGGATGCATGTCGTTTTCTAAACACCTGACAACGTGCGCACAAAATTGTATAATAATCGGTAGAGTACTAAAGAAGTAAAAGCGTAAAATCAAACACACGTTAGCATTTATAAAATAGTCAGGATATAGATCAACAACAATTACTAATAAACAACTATCACTATGTACATATGAAAGAAAATTCTTAAAGAATAAATCGGAAAATTGAATATAGTTTAACAAAATACATATCAAAAATGGGTGAACAAATGAGTCAGAAGACAATACAAAGATTTTCAAAGATGTTGACAGACTTAATTGACATTCAGTTAAGTTCTCATTTTATTTCATTGTATACTGTGTAAAAGAAAGAAATGGTCCCTTTTGCTTCTTTAGCACTGCCATGCGAAGCCAAAGCAGGCAGTTAGTAAGATATATTTATGATAGGATTAAAATTATAGTACAATGAAATAGTAAAACTTTTTTTGTCTTTTTTGTCCTTCTCTTATCTATACATAACTGCCGCAATATATTTTCCTGTTTCACTTTCCTTCTTTGACTAGCATCTTAGTATTTACACCCTTAATACAAATCATTCTTCACACAACAAATAATACCTTTTTCGTTCTACCTCTACTTTTATATCAATCCGTCTTCATATTTAAAACTAATCTAGTAATACGATTTTCATTCCTTCTCATAATGATACCATACAAAGCCAACCATTATTGCTCAGTAAAATAAATAATCAAGATCATATGAAGGCATTTATGAACACACATTAGGGAAACTTTTCATCGAAAAGAGTTAAAATGAGACTCGATTTAGTTCTTTTTAACCGACTTCAAAAAAAGGAGGAGGTTATCAATTCGTCTGTATTTTTTTTATGTTTGTTACCTCATAACTTTGGACTGTGTGAACCGATTTTGATTATTCTTTTTTATTTGAAAGCTGGTACTTCCCATGTGGTCCCATTTCAATTTGGTCCAGTTCCGACAACGGCATCCAGTGCAAATTAACTCAATTAAATAAAACATATGAATATGTGTGCTACTACCTAGAGATGTATTGGAAGTTGGTGCCAACCAAACCAAAAATCATATCATCTACATAGGTACAAAGTTTAAGTCCACTCTCGCGTCTCTGTAATACAAAGATTTTGGTTGGTAGCGACTTCCAGTACATCTCTAGGTAGCATACATATTCATATGTTTTATTTAATTGGGTTAATTTGATAAACTATTTATTTTCCGCTTTTTAGTGCCTTATGGGTTTTTGATTGATATTGAAGTCGGTTAATACTTTTTTTTGAAAATTTATTTTATATATATTTTTATTAAACCACTGACAGATTCCCGTCCGCTGCGCGTTAAAAATTGTAAATGGGTCAATCGAAAGCAAAAAATAAGTAGACTAGAACCATCTATAAAAAAATAAATAATCAAATCGTAGAATACAAATATGTAATGATTCCAATCGCTTAATGGATGTAAACAAAAAAGGTCATATCCACACGTAAAACTTAACTTCTCTATCTGCTCCTCTAGACCTTCCTCTGTAAAACATCCTTCTTAATACTATCCATTCTAGTTACACCACACATCCATCTTAATATACACATCTCTGCCACATGCAATTTTCTTGCACCCGCCGCTTTCATTGACCGACACTTAGATTTTGCAGATCTTATAATAATTCTTCAAAATGCTTTTGTTCGATTATAACAAATTATTAGTAAAGTATTAATATCTTTAAAATGAAATAAGATATTATTACAATTCTGGCGACCTTTGACATTTTTTTAAATCAACATATGTTCATAAATAAACCTTTAGATTTACTCTCTGGTCCCATAATATAATATATTTCAGACAAAATACACCTGTTAAAATATTTAGACAACATAGTCTTTATCTTACTTAAATATTACGGATTTATTATTAAACAGGAAGTAAAAGTTACTAAATGATTATTAATTATAAAATAATATTCTACAGCACGTATCCATATGACGAATAAATAAACAATTTAACATTAATTGGGGCGGTACTAATTATAAATAAAAGCAATTTACTTACATTGGGAAATGGCGATTCAATCAACAATAGTCACTTATCACCGTAGTGCGAAAAAAAGTCACGAATATTTACGTCACGCGTAGCACCGCTCGGATTTAGCTTTGCTACGGCGCTACGGGCGTAGCGGTCTACAGCCGATGCGCTACTGTCGACGATACGGCGCGGCGTGTGAAGCCGGCCTACGGAGGTTCGAGCGGAATTCCTCACTCTGATCGATGAGCCCCCACATCTAACGCTCTAGGATATACTATGTTTATACCGCCACCATTAACAGATACGGTCAGTGTAATAATTCGACAGCTGCTATCTCAATTTAGCACGCACATTTTGTTACGGTTTTATTTGTTTTGAATCTTACAGCACTTTTAATTATGTAAAATGTTTCTTATTGACACAATCTTAACATTAATAATAATTATTTGTTTTTAATATGTGGGAAATTGATAAACTTAAGAACGTTGTTGTGAACCATCAAAGTTAGTATACCTAATTGTTTTTTCATGAATCAGACTACTATTAAGTAATTATTAATTAAGTATTTAGGTATTCATTTAAGGAGGAAGCGCTGCAGCAATTGAATTTCTGTAACATTAAATCGTCCGGCACGATAATTCTTTTGTGTATTTGAACACAGAGAATATAAAAAAAATGCGGGCGATCCCGTGACCACAGCTAGTTATAAATATAACAATATTATTTAATTAATTCATTATAATAATAGCTTAATCTTTAAGAATATTTTATATTTATTTAGAAATATGATTGTATGTGGGTGGTAGCAAAGAGATATAAACGTATAAATTAACCACATAGTCATTTTTATTTAGTTCATTAGTTAGATCGTAATATTTATTTAAATAAATGTAATCTTTATGTAATTAATGTAATATCTATTTATTTGGTAGAAAAGAGATATAAACAAAATAAAATTGTATTAGGAATGGTGTGCGATAATAGATAGAAAATCAAATAAAATAAATACGCAAAGCACATTATTTTTCCTAGTATTAAATGCGTAAATAATTTACAGATATTTTGGCTACTACAATGTTGGCTGTAAAGATCTCCGAAGTTATATCATAGAAGCGATCTGTGAAAAAATGTGAGACATTAAATTATAAAAAAAAACATTTAGCATAACTTTTTTATTTATAAAATAGACTTAATTTTATTCATTCTTTTTAACTTAAACAAGGAAAAGTTTCAGTTATCTTTAAACTCATTATTTAATTAGTATTAAAGATTTATAACGGAATTATAAACTCATTTGCTTTAATACCAAAGCAATAATTAGAAATATACGTACACTGTAAATATCCTAAATAACTCTATAATTAAGGAACAATTCTACAAACAAAAAAAATGATTTTTAATTTTATATAACTCATACAATTTATTGCTAAAACGTACATGTAAACAATGTCGCAAATTACTTTAAAGCTATAAAAACAGGCACTTGTCAACCAGTTACACGATTTATGTTACGCACAAAGACTCGTGTGTGGTATGGTGTGTGCCACATAAAAATGTCGGTCACGCTTTTGCCACAGAGCTACATGTACGAATATATACCAGGAGCTGTATCATAGATTAAGGCTACATAATAAACAGACCTAAATTGTTATTATTGCCTTCGTTAACTGATGTATATAATTCGAGTATTTATAAGGAAAAATGTGCATGAATATATTGAATACTGTTTTGATTATACAATTTTGTTATATATATAATTATTTCAATTGTATTATTAATATAACTTTATTAGATAGTAGGTTTTGTCTGCAACTATACCTAGTTTTTTTCTGGATGAGAGATGTACCCCAAACATTCTGTATGCGTGAAAGCGTAACAAATCAACTAACTCACGCTCATGTTATAATATTAGTTAGCATGCAGAGCGTGGTTTCGGCCATGCTCGGCAGCGAACAGGCTTGGCGAGCTATGGCCTACTTCTGCGAGGAGGTCGTCTCGCAGAAGGAGGAGGCGGAGAGGGCCCGAGAGGCAGACCCTGAAAGTGGCCGTCTCCGCCAAAGGAGGACAGGCAGGAGGAGAAGGCGCTTCGCCCAACTCCTCCTGCCACCGTAGCCGGACCTGAGGGGATGGGCCGGGGGGCCCATCTCCTCATTGCACGGGTTCGGCGGACGAGGGGGGGCAGCTGGTGTGTACCCGGTCTGTCCCTCTATAGGTAGGAGCCCGGCGGTCACCTTCCGCCGGGTGGACCGTGGGGGCGGCTCTACAAGGTTGATTAGCTTGTTCGATCCCTTGCCGCCCCCACAAAACGGTCTGTCGGTACACCGTGGGGTTTTAGTCCGTGCGACTCGGACATAACCCACCCTCTCCCCCGGGAGGGTGGCGTATACATAAGGGATTTCCCCACGTTAAAAAAAATAAATAATAATAATAATATTAGTTAGCATAATATTAAAGTTTATATTTACAGAGTTATAATATTATAGTTAAGTAAGAAAATCTGGCATTTTCTATATATGTACCACTACGATCAGATACAGAGAGTTTGTTGAGACGTACTTAACTATATTTGAAGTAAAGACTCGCAAAGACATAATTTCACACAGTTCTATCTAAACCAAGCATATCTTCTATTATGGTTAGTATATAGCTCATACAAATAATTATACAAGCGTATAACACACAGATACATAAGTGACAGTTATGTTCCTCACCCAAAAGTCACCCATGTGCATGTGTTGAATTCATGACCTTTGTGTGACTTATTGCCACCGCGCCACAAAGCTTTGTTAAAAAAAGTAACAATATGCAAACTCGTATTGTTACTATTATTGACACTAAAATCAAATATTGTGTGTAACAATGAAGTACAAAAGTCAATAGGCCGCAAAATTAACATAAAATATATAACAATTTCTATTTCTATTGCCACTAATCTTCCATGTTTAGTGATATACAAATTATTTTCTAAAGTTGTATATGATATCTGCTTGTAGCTTTACAGAGTTTGTTACAGTCGGTGTAAATCTATCACTGAAGCGACCAATCGAAAAATGGTATCGGAAATTCGCGGTAAGGCCCTTAATATTTTAAAATGGCCGAATGGACAAACGGTTGGCACTAAAACTCATTACGCTTGCGAGCCTTCGATAGCCAAGAGCAAAAAAAAGAATTGTCTTACCGCCATACATGGAAAACCAACTTGCAAACGGTTGTGATATATTTAAATTTTAAGATGTTATTCACCAAATTAGGTCGGAAAACTGGACTTTCTAGACAAGCCGAGTGGATCTGCGTTGTTAATTACAGATATTTTGCTGACTTGGGAAATAATGGATACTGAAGTTAGACGTGTAATCTGAAGTACTGTTTTTTCGATAAATGCTTTCATTGCAAGTTTTTATATATATAAGTTTTAATGTATGAATTTTAGTTGATAAAATTGTACAGAAATCAATAGTTGCTACATTTATCAGACTACTTTTGAAGTATTTCATTTTTATTATCTACTATTTTATATAATATATAATAATCATAAAAACATTTCACCGGTTCGTTAACCCCTCAAGTTCGAGGTATTGTACCCTTAAGTGAAAACAACCAAGGCCTATGTAAGGTACGATCTATCTTCCCTATCTTGTTTCTGGGTCAACGCTCTGCCTTTGAACTGTATAGAAACTTAATTACGTCGCAGTAATCATTTGAAACCCCTAGAGAATTATAGCACAGTAAATCTGGTAAATAAATTTCTAGACAAGCCGAGTGGATCTGCGTTGTTAATTACAGATATTTTGCTGACTTGGGAAATAATGGATACTGAAGTTAGACGTGTGATCTGCATTACTGTTTTTTCGATAAATAGTTTTTTTTATATACCCATTGAATTTTAGTTGATAAAATTGTACAGAAATCAATAGTAGCTACATTTATCAGACTACTTTTGAAGTATTTCATTTTTATTATCTACTATTTTATATAATATATAATAATCATAAAAACATTTCACCGGTTCGTTAACCCCTCAAGTTCGAGGTATTGTACCCTTAAGTGAAAACAACCAAGGCCTATGTAAGGTACGATCTATCTTCCCTATCTTGTTTCTGGGTCAACGCTCTGCCTTTGAACTGTATAGAAACTTAATTACGTCGCAGTAATCATTTGAAACCCCTAGAGAATTATAGCACAGTAAATCTGGTAAATAAATATGACAGTTATAAAGTCGATTAAAAATGAGCCGCTACAACATAAATGTTATATATTTATTAGTAAATTTACGTTGAAAATATTTATTAAAGCGAGCTTTTATTCAAATGCGGTAAAAAGGTTAATCGGTTTTTTCATTGTGATTTTTGTTCAGCGGCCATTTTGAAATTCGTCATTTTTTCCTATTGCGTTTTACGTTTACTATAATTAGGACTGAACAAATATGAAAAATTGCAGAGCCGTATGTATAAAGGAAACTCGTTTTTTTTATTGTAGCATAAGGCGTTAAAACAAAAAATAATATAATAGACCCTCACGCCCCGAAGCACAGGCTGGCAACTCACTTGTGACTCCCCTGGCGTTGACTTAACATCGGTGACCCACGTGTTCGTTTGCCTCTGATGAATAAAAAAGATTTTAAAAAAACCGTTTAAAATAGTGTAACCCACTTCTAACTCAATTTGCAAGATTTGACCTAAACAATAAGATATATAAGAATACTAAAAATAAAGTCGCTGTTCTCGTCTGTCTGTTTTTTTTTATGTCATAAGAGGCAAACGAACAGGCGGCTCACTTGATGTTAAGTGATCACCGCCGTCCATAGACACTACCAACACCAGGGGAGTCGCTAATGCGTTACCAGCCTGTGTTTGGGGTAGGGTTCGTGGAGAGGGGGGGTGGTAGGTGGGTCTCCGACATTCTCACTGACCTAACGAAACGCAACAATGCAAGCACTGTTACTTCACGTCGGTTTTCTATGAGAGGGTGGTACTACCCCGGGCGAGCCGACCCATTCGTGCTGAAACCAATAATAGCTTCAGCGTGGCTCTACCACCTACAGACTTGTTTGTTCTCGTGGTTATTTTTAACTGGACTTTATTCTCGGTTTATGTAAGTGGGTAAACGTTTTAAGATATATCATGATAATGTACTAAGAACTTGTAAGTCTGAGAAATGTCTACAGACAAGCCTGGGTTGTATACGTTTATCTCGTAAAGACAATCAGGAGTAAAACTTTTTACCTCTAACGTATTATTAAAATACAATAACTAATTTGCGACACTCTTCTGATTAATGTAGTAAGATACATATTCAATTCAAAATTTAACTTACGTTGAGCATTTAATGTAGACAACAAGTACCCTGTATTGCATTTAATTTTAATTAACAACTTAGGAGGTATCAACGTTTCTAAATTACACGGAAAACTCTGTCTATGTGAAGTTACTTATATTTTTTTGAACAGTAAATTTCAAAGAATAAAAGAATTGATTTGAATCGCTTATGCCCGGTTTCTGAGACACTTGGTTAAACTACCAATAGTTATTGACTCAACAAAATTATCTATAAGATAATTGAATTGAATTTGAATTTTACTGACGTTTATCGTATGATTGTTTGCAAATTGCAACGCAATTTGACAAGTTTTGACAACGCTATTGAACAGATAAACTACAATTAAAGTACATCAGAAAGCAGGCATAAGTCACTTATGACGCCTCAGTATATTGCACATACCAGTGATCTCCTATCCTATCTCCTAGTGGTCTATATTCTATCATAATACATTTTATTTTCAAGTTTTTAATATTAAGGTAAAGAGGGAACTCTTTCTAAAATATTTTACTGATGACACCAGCTCGTTAGTATTAAATAAAAAAAATCGGTTGAGATACAGTAGTGGAACATATACTTAACTGTTTTGTGTCTGATTGATTTATAAAGTCCACAACGAAAAATTGATATACTTTTAGGGCCTGCATTACATGAGAATGAATAATTTATTGAGTATTAAGCACATTTCGTGTCTTTCTTATCCTCAGATATCGATAGTCTATACAGCCTGATCCCACTATAACTTATTTCTCATTTAACTTATTTTCTGAACAATCTCTCGAGCTATATTATTTTTAATTATCATAGCATATAAGTGATAAAAAATGATAATAAGTGATTAAAAATTGCTGAAAATTGATATTTCTGTTAAAAAGTAAATTTTCAAAACATAAAACTTTCTTCAATATTCCGTAAGTGTTTGACCGAGTTTTTAACTTTATATATTTTACATGACGCTAATAAGAAACAAAACTTCTAAAGCAGTTCGTGAAGAAAATATCAAAAAACTTCAAAGAATTGAATTGTTCTACTGATCTACACGGAGTTCAACGTTGGACGATTGCCAAATCGCTACCGAAAAGAGTGCCTAATAAGGGACCTGCAAACAAAAGGCGTAGTGCCCGCCGCGTCAAAGGTGAGAAATGGATTGTTTGTTAGGTAAAGATGGAATGGAATATTGGGTAACAAAACATTTCAGAATTATGACGCGATTACCTCAGTTATACCACTGGTTCTATAAATTTATTTCTTTGTTGAGAAAGTTCAGACTGTTTTATGCTTCTTTCTATATTTGATTGCAAAATATAAGATTATTATGTTTTGTTCGATTTCTTTAACAAAGTGTTAGATTTTTATATTACATTTATCTGCTTTCATAATAATAATTTTACTACTAATAATAATCCTAGAAGGCTGAATATTTGCGATTATAAGTTTTATATTAATTTTTAGATCATTTTCTAACATTCTGTTTTTCTCTTCTCTATCTCTTAATGTATGCGTTTTTATACTATGTAGGTTTTAGATTTTGACTTAAATATCACCTAAAGTTGGAGTTATTGGTGGGATTTTTGAACGTCCTGTAATGGTCTTTATAGGTTACTCGTAACCTTGTGTTATTGGGCTCTATATCGTGTAATGTTGGTGGTGTTTTACGTAATATAATTTGTTTATTGTACATAGCGAAAAAGCCCGTCATAGTGATTCGCTTCTGCAAGTCGCGTTTCGGGATCAGCCTGTGCATATCCAGCTTTTCGCAGGCCGGCATGACAGCGGCGACCGGCGATGGATAGTGTGTCACTCGGTGGTCGCCATTGTTTTTGGATTGTACTGTGCTTACCATCAGGGACAGTGCAGTGCAGAAGTGGTTCGGAAATAATACGACGGAGCATGGATTCTGATTTGCCACAAAAACTCACTGGAAAGTCCACAAGACGGCCACCATCGTGTTAATTCATTGAAATGAACCCAAGAAACTTGTAATATCACTACCTATAGGACAATGGCATTCATAATCTACAAGAAGATTGGTGCTAAAAAAATATTTAAAAAATCACCTAATGTTAAATTACGATGTAGTCTAACGTGTTACGTGTAACGTGTTAAACCTAAAGGGACTAGTTCTTAAGTGCAGCTGTCGGAACACACCCATAAATGCTTGGCGACAGATTTTCACCTTGAAATTGAGAGCTAGCCAGACGGTGGTTATAGAGGTGGTAGAGCCATCATAATCTACAAGAAGATTGGTGCTAAAAAAATATTTTAAAAATGACCTAATGTTAAATTATGATGTAGTCTAAGATAATAACGTGTTAAACCTAAAGGGACTAGTTCTAAGTGCAGCTGTCGGAACACACCCATAGATACTTGGCGACAGATTTTCACCTAGAGGATGAGAGCTAGCCAGACGGTGGTTATAGAGGTGGTAGAACCACGCTAAAGCTATTACTGGTTTCAGCATGAATAGATCGGTTCGCCCGGGGTAGTACCACACTCTCACAGAAAACCGACATGAAGTAACAGTGCTTGCATTGTTGCGTTTCGCTCAGTCAGTGAGAGCGCCGGAGTCCCACCCTTTCACTTCCCTTCCTCCCCCCCTCCAACACAGGCTGACGCACTTACGACTTCTCTGGTGTTGCAAGTGTATGGGCAGTGGTGATCACTTAACATCAGGTGACCCACCTGTCCGCTTGCTTCCTATGACATAATAAAAAAACGGGCTTAGAATAATCCCTACCACAATGCTATATTTTCCTTCATCAAAAACTCCTATTCATTCGCAAGGATTTGTATCTATGTGGATCTTCCCTTTGCACAGGTGTATTTTCCTTCTTCAGTACAATATTTTCCTTCATCAAAAACTCATGTTCATTCGCAAGGATTTGTATCTATGTGGATTAACTATCTTCCCTTTGCACAGGTCCGGCGGACGGAGGAGCGGCCGGTGTGTACACGACTGTATCCTGACAAGACGGGGCCTGGCAACAGCATTGTCCAGCGCTGAGCCACCCATTAGGCGGCACGATGGAGTCTGTAGAGATCTCGTGTCAGCCCAAATATAATGGCAGATTACAAATAATTATACAAGCGTATAACACACAAAGACATAAGTGTCAGTCATGTTCCTCGCACAAAAGTCACCTATGTGCCGGTGTTGAATTCATGACCTTTGTTTGATTTATTGCCACCGCGCCACACAGCTTAGTTAAAAAAACGTAACAATATGAAAACCGTATTGTTACTATTATTCACACTAAAATAAGATATTGCGAGATGTTTAGCGATATACAAATTATTTTTTTTTTCTCGAACTGACTATGCTATTGACCTGGCAAGGTCTTTACAGCTTCTCGTATTTTTTAATTATAACATACCAATATACACTATACGTATATAGAACTTAGATAAGATGGATTTAGTAAAAGGCCGACATAATTTAAATACTGGAAGCATTAACAAACTGGTCATTACATGTTTTAGATTAATTAAGACTAATTCATTAAAAGTTAATTAATAGTTTTTTACGCAATACTGTTAGGTTTGATGACAAAGTCCCAAAGCACATTACTAATTTACCCGATTGTAAGTTCAAGCACCATGTCAAGCGGGCTTCAATATCTAAAGGCATTAAGGAATGGACCAATATGTGAAAGATGGTGACGTCCGGAAATAATACCCATGTATTATTTGTTTGTATGTGTGCATCCATCAAAAAGGAATGTAACCATGTAGGTTTATTAATATATGTAGGTGTAGTAGGTGGTAGACTCACGCTGTAGTTATTATTAGTTTCAGCACGAATGGGTCGGCTCACCAGAGGTAGTACCACCCTCTCACAGAACACCGACGTGAAGTAACAGTGCTTGCATTGTTGCGTTTCGTTCGGTCAGTGAGTGCGCCGGATGACCACCTCCCTTCCCCCTTTCTCCACCACTCCTCCCTCCCCCATACACAGGCTGGCAACGTACTTGCGACTCCCCTGATGTTACTAGTTTCTATGGACGGTGGTGATCAGTTATCATTATGTGACCCACCTGTTCGTTTGCCTCCTTTTGACATTAAAAAAAATGTATAATTAAAAGATACACCAGATTTCTTGCCAGTTCTTCTCAATGATTGTGTCGATCGGTTCTTCCGAACTGGTCGTAGTTTTGACGTTCATAAGCGCCTTCTCAGGGCCTAAATTGTATAAAGTATATTATATTATGAAATAACAACGTATATATATAATAGGAATATATTAGGAAATAAATAACTTACTAGTGTAAGTTATTTATCATGAATAATGTTGTGTAATGGTATTCTAATGGACCGCCCTCCCGAGGCTCACCTATAAATGTACATGTACGTTCCTACGTCGACTACGTGATCGAAATAAAGAAACCTTAATGCATTCTCTGACATATTTTATTTAAGAGATCGAACCTAATTTCAGATAAAGCTTTCTTATTATTGAAACTAATAGTTCGATAGTAACATATGTTTGTTATATTACATTAGTCACGTATAGAGTCGATGCAGTCAGGAATGGCAATAAACACATCGTAAATACTGTCACCATTTATTTGGCCAGAGCTTCGCCTTACAATACTTCGTATATAATAATGCGTGGATATCGCAGACATCTTGCCTTTTAAAGGCCGATCTTTGAAAGTCAAAGCGATTACTATTTATTTATACATAATTCCGCAAAATAATTTAAGTAACACAAAATAATAAAGTATGAAGAATTTAATGTTATTTAAGCTTTTTTTTTTTATGTCATAGGTGGCAAACGAACAGGTGGGTCACCTGATGTTAAGTGATCACCACCGTCCATGGACACTAACAACACCAGAGGAGTCGCAAGTGCGTTGCCACCCTTTGGGGTTAGGGGAGGGAGTAGGAGAGTAGAGAGGAGAGGGGAGGGGAGG
>MU160129.1:79814-104321 GCA_015888305.1 Antheraea pernyi | reverse complement strand
GGCTTTTTTGATGTGCCATCCATACGCATATCGAAATAATAGGGTAGTTCTTTCGTAAAATAGAGAAGTTATCCACTGATATCCGCTTTGTTATGTATCATGTTTTAATCGTACATTAGTTAATATCACTGCGGTTATTATTACATTGCTTTAGACACTATATTTCGAGCAATTTATATTATAAGGCCTCGCGAATCATTAAAGACTATGTTTCAGGAATTCGGTACCTTAACTCTGCCCTCCCAATATATTCTTGATAATTTAATGTATTTCATGAAAGTAATTTAAAGACAAAGACCAAGAGCTGTAAAGACCAGCATAATTTAAATACTAGAAACAGCAACAAATTGGTCATTCCATGCTTCAGGCTCGCGAAGTCCAAAAACAGTTTTTTATGTAATAGTGTTAAGTTTTATAATAAAGTCCCAAAACACATTACCGATTTGCCAGATAGTAAGTTCAAGAACCATGTCAAGCTGGTTTTAATATCTAAAGGCTATTATAGCGTGGATCAATATGTAAACGATTGTGACGTCTGGAAATGACAGCCTTCTCTGTGCATCTACTAATAACGAATGTAAATATTTATGTTACTGTAAAAATATATGACATGAAAAGATAAACCAGATTGAGTTTCTAGCCGGTTCTTCTCGATGACTGGGCTGTTTTCCGAACCGGTAGTAGCTTTGACGTTCATAAGCGCCTTCTCAGGGCCTAAATTGAATAAAGGATATTTTGATATTAATTATTGCAGTAACCAATTTAGGTAAGCACATTGTCATTGGCAACAATGTAATGGATGTCGCTTGAGCAATACCAATGGGGATTGATGATGGAAATTGAAGAAACGCCAATGTCTACCTATTAGCAAGTCTATATAATAGAATGCACATATCCATAATGTAAGCTAAATGCATTCTAGCTCACATTACGGATCTTACGTACGGCTACTACAAATTCAATATTTACCTATGTTTGCTATTTATTCGCATTTGCGAAGTACGTAATTAGGAAGGCAATATCGTAAGGTGGGAAATTTCTAGCCGAGAAAAGGATGTTCGACAATTTAGTACGGCAATTACTAAACACTTATACAAGTACTTATAATTTGGTCAAAATAATTTTATTGACACACATGGTACTGTTCTGGTAAGATTCTAGGCTTTCCTTATTTTTACTCAAATGAACAATCGAATGTCTTAACATTCTCCGACCAACAGATGTGGTTTGAGCTATATTCTGGTATTTGTTTAAACAGACCGCGTAGTGGTCAATGTACTAATGCAATTTGTCTTTTATATATTTTTCTTAATACTTGATTTTCAAACCGTGTGTTACAAAGGATTGCCAAATCAATAGTTTGTACAAAAGATAAAGCTATTTGAATAAAAATAATGCAGGTACTTGGACTGTCGCCAAAAGGAAAACTCATTTTTTTTTTTCGAACTGTCTACACTATTGACCTAGCAAGGTCTTAACAGCTTCATCGGAGGAAAACTCAATACAATAGAATAACTGTGTTCTTTTGTATATTGACTATACTGTGAATTATTTTAATTTCATAATTTATAAATTGATATTATTATCATTGTAAGGTTTTCACATTTATTGGCACTGCGAACGATAATTATATACATTTTGACATAGTTCATAATTCAGGCTGCACTATCTCAATACAAAATATAAATTTTAGATGTACGCAAGCCTCTATACTACGCATGGCTAGTGTGACGCAAGCTGCTCAAGCGCAATATCGGTCATGATTACGTATCATGTCATGACGCAAAATATAAATTCATCTCCTGCCGAAAATACCGCTCAACGCGCCTAAAGATAAGACATTTTCACTTCAATAATGTAGTACTAATCCATCATCGAAATACAGTGGTGGTCATATAATTAGAAACACTTCTTATGAATAAAGAAAGTATGACTTCAACGTACAAATGTTCGTAAAAAATATACACATTAAATAATTAATAATCATGCAATAATATAGCCACTTAAATAAAAAACTCATTAAATGCATTAAATATTAAACATATTTTACTTTTAATTACAAAATGAGTCTTACACATGTAGGAGTTTATTTTCTGTTACTGGCCGCTTGGATGCCTAATTAGAAACATTTAAAAAAAGCATCCATAGCTCGTTCTTTTTTTTAAATTGGAGAATAACATTTCTTTCATGGCCATTTCTATTATTTTGGCGGTAATACAAAATTTAATCTGAATTTTATTTTGTTCAAAATGGGCAAAAATAAAAGTTGTGACGCGTCAACTAGGCAAATAATATCTAATTTACATACAGATCATAAGTGAACGTACAGAAGAATAGCTGAGCATTTAAATTGTTCTGTCAAGAAAGTTTTTAATGCAATTGATCGTTATAAAATATATGGAACTGCTAAAAATGTTCTTAGAAAGGCACGGCCAACAAAAACCTCTCCCATAGAAGATACGCAAATCGTTCGTGTTGCTAAAAAAGACCCACTTAAAGGCTCCAACCAGATTAAAAATGAAGTTTTTTCGCCTGATGACCCCAGAAACATCTCCTCAAGACTGATACGCTGAAGATTAGTGGAAGCTAAATTGTTTGGAAGAATCTCTCGAATGGTACCGCTTTTTAACAAGCAACACCGAGAGAAGCGATTATTATTCGCTAAAAATATGTTAATTGGACGGTACGATAATGGAAAAAAGTGTTATTTTCAGATGAAATAAAAATTAATATGGTAAATTCCGATGGGGAGTGCTATGTTAGATGTCCTATAAACAATGCTTTTAATTATAAATATATAAGGAGTATAATCCAGTACGGTGGCGGTAACATTAAAGTTTGGGGGTGTTTTTCAGGACGTGGAATTGGAACCGTTCGGAAGATTGAAGGTACAATGGATCAATGGCAATACAAAAATATCTTAGAGCATACAATTATCACCTACTCGGACGATCATTTGCTTGTATTCTGGATTTTCAGCATGACAATGACCCTAAATACAGGGCTAATAGCGTCTAATGTTCCCTTAGTCAACAGCGTATATCCGTTTTAGACTGGCAAGCAAATACTCCGGATTTAAATCGGATAGAAAATCTCTGGTATATTGTTAAAAAGAAAGTCTCAAGCAAACGTAGCACCAGTCAAAACGAACTATATGAAGCATTTGTAGAAGCATGGAATTCTATCCCCCTAGAAAAATGTATGAAATTGATTGAATCAATGCCACGTTGTTGCAGTGCTGTTATTGATTATTTTCAATAACCCGTACAAAACCGATTTTCTTATTAGTTATAAAAGATAGTTTTGGAATCGATTTTGAAAATACATTGCACGATGCCTAATTGGTTATGGTCGCTTATGGTCGCCTAGTGGTCGAATTCATTTTGACATTCAATAAGACCAAAGAGAATAATAAGCATTTCAGAGGTTTCATAAATTTAGTAAAGATTTATTATTTACCAATTCAATATTTCAGTATTTATGAATGTATATTATGGATTTACATATTATTGTAAAGTTCATCTACAGTTTGACTAGTTAATTTTAAAGGGCATGTAAGGTATGCAACGTGAGTCATGTTAAAAATATTGAATGTAGGATGAAAAAAGGTAATTAGAACGTAATAGTGAATGGGAAGACAATATAATAGCACGGTGATAGTGAAAAACTAAATAGATAAGGAATAAAATATCGCTACATAGTTAAACACATAGTTTAACAATTATTGTTATTAGTGTAAGGGAGTCGAAAAAAATAAAGAAAAATGACAGATCGTGAAATTGTCTTTTTCATTTACATGTGTGTATATGTTTGTTATTCAAACAGTAGTTGTGTAATGTTTATATTGATTAATTTAATTTATTTCGAATGTATTTTATATATAAAAATTGCTTTATGCACTTCTCCTTCATGTAAACTTTAACTATGCCAAATTTCATGTTCACCCGTTCGCGTAAATCGCTTAAAAAGGGGTACAAAGTTTTCGTTTCACGTACAGATAGATATTATTTTATATAAATACTAGCTGTACCCGCAGCTCCGCACGCGTTTTTTAAAATCGTATTAAAGAATTATAGAATTGTGAGACTATGTACAATTACAGAAACGCTCTTTAAAGACAATTGTAAGTACGACGCGCACGCCACTAAAAGTAACATGTAACGTGTACATTAGATATATAAATACAAAGAGCGTGCCAAATGAGGTTTGTCATCAGCATAATATTTGGAACCATAACCAACCATATAACTACCTCAGTGCTCACTTACACTGTATAAGGAACTATTGAAACAATAACTAAAAATATTATTATAAAGATTTATATTTACATTACATTTAATATACATTGCCCTTATTATAATTAAGATTTAGTGACTATACAAAAAATAAACGCTTGTCTGTTCCGCAACAAATTGTATTATGGAACTCTTCACGTAATACTCTTATTAGGAAGACCATAATATCATTAATGTTATTAATAATTATAATGTCGAATTGTAAACAATAAGCCGATAATTTCTGTCATTAAAAATAAAGAATAAGTTGAAATCTTGCTAAATTTCATGCAGACAAAGTCGCGGGTAACAGCTAGCCTAAAATAGAATAACCACAATTACTTTTTATTAGGTTCGTTATCTACCATTGAAAGTCCCGTGAAAATCGATGTAACCGTTTTGGTGATAGCACAGCGGGCGAAGCCACGGTTAACAGCTAGTATAAACTAAAATTGCTTAAATTACTTTTTATAAGATCAGCTATCTGCCAGTGAAAGTGATCTGAAGATCGATCGAATCGTTTTGAAGATAGCATGGCAGACGAAGCCGCGGTTAACAGATAGTCTAATTTAAAGTAGCCTAAGTAACGCGCTGTAATTTTCTCTATCTGCCAGTGAAATTCCCGACAAAATCGGTTCAGCCGTTTCGAAGATTACCCGGATCAAACAGACAGACAGACAGACCGACAAAAATTTTAAAAATTGCATTTTTGTTATCAGAAGCGTGTATACTTTCATACCCAATCAGTGAAAAAATTTATTTTGATATTACATACACACACTTCATTTTTATTATATGTATGTATATAGAAGAAGATAGATAGAATAGATGAACTATGCAAACAGTCAGTGTTATCGAATGCAACTGTTACGCCATGCGCCTCCGGAATACGTGCGTTTGCTGCGAATAATTGAATGCTGTAAGCAGCGGCGCGTTTTTTTTTTCTTGAACTGACTATGCTATTGACCTGTTAAGGTCTTTACAGCTTCACCGGACTACGAAGCAGCGGCGCGGTTCTCGGCGCGCTTTATATACCTGCGCAGACGTGTACAACCTACGTCACCAGCCTAAGCTGAACCCAATTTCATATGATTGATCATATAGATCTGAGGTCAACTGACATTGGTTATTTTAATTTTCCGAAACTGATCATTTTTACCTTATATTTGTTATTATTATGTAATCATAATTTTATATAGACCATTATTATTATAATGAAATTTAGTAAAGTTGCAGTCAATGCTACTGAAAAGAGAAAGAACAGTAGATAGATAGTTTAACAAATGTTCGACGTGATTCTTTAAATTGGCATAACTTTTTTATTTACGAACCGATTGACATGAAACAAACACTAAATGTTAAGTGAACCTTACCACGATATATCAGTGAAAACCACATCTAAATCGGATAAGGCGTTTCTGAGATTAGCGTGCACAAACGCACAGACAAACAGACAAACAGATAAACAGACAAACAGACAAACAGACAAAAATTCTAAAAATCATTGTTTTGGGTTCTATTGCATTTATAAAGACCCCTAATAATAGTTTTTCTTATATATACTTAATGTACAGACAGCGGTCAGTTACATTTTTATTATATGTATATAGATTTACTGTGCAAGTTACGCTTTTACGTAAAATACACTCCTGTGCCTACGAACAATGTGATATAAAAAAACGAATTTCTGCGTCACGATTAACTCGATCGTCGAAAGTTTTGAATCGCTTTCAAATTTCGAATAATGAATGCATTTTATTTCGAGTAGTCGCAAATTTACGCCACACCGGGGCAATTAAAAAGTTTTTCGTATACGACAACCGGTTACGATCTATTGTTAATTTTTTTATTAATAAACCCGAAGGTTCGTAGCCAGTACCAAAACTTGCACACAACAAGAACAACAAAAATAAAATAGTTTAATGACTATAAATTCAATATAAATTGCATTAATCAGCTATTTTGTCACAAGGTTAATACGATTGTGGAGTTTGAATGTTTGTTTGTATAAAATAATATTCGAGACTTAATATTGATAAAAAGTTGCATTTAGGCTCACGATTATGCGCTATGTTTTATTGTAATTCAGTTTTATATTGTTTCATGGAAACCACAAGTTTTGTTTCGATTGAGCTATCTCTTACTCTTTTGATTGTAAATTTATCATTGCTTCTTAAATTGTATAGTCCTTTATCAATTTTAAATTATAATTGATAAATTTTATTTTTACCGCTTGGCCTCTATCGAAAAACTGAATTATATGTAGTTTTAACAATGCTCTGAAAAGCACCCTATCTCGTAGTAAACCTTTCATAAAGATTGATTCAGTCCTTTTGAACTTTAGCCCGAACAATAACAGACATTTTAAATTATTTATAATGTATAGTTTAACGCGCACTAAGTCTTGGGCGGCTGGTGGTTGTTGTGATAATTTTTCTTTATTTTCTTCAGCAATTTTATTCGACACAACATTGCTTACCTTTGATATACCAGAACTAATTTTAACGTTATATTTGTTAAAAAAAAATCAAATATATAAATAGAGCAATTATAAGTTAATTGTAGCCTGCAGTCGATCGACGTAAGTTCGAATCCCTGCAATGGGTCGAAACTTTCGATGAAGGAAGACATCGTGGTGAAATCTTATCACGTGTTTTTTTCTAAGCTTGTCCTAGCTACCACTCAAGCTAAAAGTTTGTCACAAAGCACCTATAGGCTTGGCGTGTTTACTATCTTAGGTTACGTCGTCATTTCATCAGATGAGATTGTGATGAAAGCCTAAAATGTATAAAACAAAAAGAAAATATAAATGTTTACATTTAAAATCAGGAGTATAAAGCAAACCACAACAATAATGAACCATATACAACCACTGTTTCACCCTTAAACGAGTGTGTTTGAATGTTCAACCGTGGAAGTAAATTAAATAAATAACACGCACGCTCAACGTTACCCAAACAAACGTATGAATTTAAATAAGCAATAAAAATGCAGAGTCTGCAACATCGCTGGCGGATATTTTTGCGCTAACATTTGGCACGGTGCATTTTAGGGTTGTCGTTTTCGATGACGCTGAATCTATATTTGTTTGCACGGATATTCATTTGAAATTGGTCGATTTTTTGAAGTTATACTTCTTTTGACGCGTTAGGGAAAAATGAGGAGAGTAAATTTTTACGATGCGTGCGCACACCGTCACGAAAATCCGACACCCTCAATTTAGCTATAGTCAACATTTTGTTTCTTTGTATTTGTATTTCTTTGTATTAAAACTTTCAATGTATTAAATACTTTTTTTCTATCGTTAGTGTCGTTTTTTCTACAAACGTAGAATAAGGCGAAAGATGAAAATTTTGAAATGATTTTTCTCTTGTTACGAAAAAGAAGTATAACTTCTAACGCGTGTATATATAAGTACACACACAATTTTTTTATTTGAGACATTCTTCACAACACTTCTTGATTCATCTATATTTACTTAGCAATCAAAACAAAGAGATTCCCGACTTTATAGTTAAAATGAAAAACTTTCTTTCAAGATATTAAGATAACTATTAGTTTCCATTGATCGAAATCGCCTTTAAAAATGCGAAAAAGTAATGAAATCTTTTCTCAAAAACTGTATTATTGTTGTTGTAAAATTTATTAATGGGCTAAACGTTCATGGCACTTTGTGGAAAATACGGAAAGACTACATAGAGAAATTTATGATAGGCTTTCTCAATTTTCGCCCACATAACGTTGCCTTAAGAAAGATAAACCAATAATAAAATTTAATACCCATGTCAACCCTAGTGAGATTTGCAATGCAGTCAACATTTTTGCTAACGTATTTGTATGATTGAAAAGCTGATTTGAGGGTTATCAAACATTTATAACTAGCGACTGGCAATAAATCGTTGATAATTCAATATTAATAATCATATTACTATCGAGATTATATTGTCATTATATATGTTGTGTGTATGGCTGTATTTTACATCTGATCGTTCTAAAAGTATACGTAGATATTTGAATACATACAACATTTACACTTTTTATATATGTTTATACTCGTATATGTAGGTGAAGATAAATAATACCGTACATTTTTCTCGGCTTGTTAATTTCCTTTTTTTATTTCTTCAATATCTATTAATGGCCTTGAGTGTCATTAATAATATATGCAAGGTACTATTATACTCGGGTCTCTTTAGCAAACAAAAACCTTAAAAATTATGAAACTGTAAAAAACGATCAATGATGGTCAAATTTCAACCACTGGTCTACCATTAAAAATGTTCGCAAATGTACAAGCGGAGTTAGCAAAATATCATAATAGAATCCCCTAGTGTTTACGATTTGAATTATGTACAAAGACAAACTTAAATTATGACCACAATGTATCAGACTTACCTGTGTGAAAAATTACAGTCTAGGGTCGCCTAAGTTGTGACATAGCTTTACGTATATTAAAAATTGTGGCTTTACATTTTCGATATTTTGTATTCGTTTAAATATATATTGTAAATTATAAGAGACTCCTGCATCTGCTACAATCAAGCGATAAGCACTTAATGATAGTTTCATTGGCACTTCTATGCATTTAACGTTTCAGAGCAATCTCAGCTGGTAAGTGACGATGTGGTCTAGAATTATAGATACGCCAAACCTAGAGCGGGGGAATCACTCAAGGCAGTTACCGGAACGTACTCCCAGGTCCTTTGTAACAGATTTTCAATTTAAGAGTTGTAGCTAATCATACACGTTTTAGAAGAAGCCTTGGCTTTATACTTTAGTTTATTCACAATGTATTTCCTCACCGAAGGCTTTCAGCAAGGGTTTTAGCCTATGTCGATCGATGCAGAGTCCAAAAATGTTTTTAGATAAAAAGCTAATTCTTAAAATACAGTCGAGTAATATACTTCTTTTTCATATTAGAAATGTATGTATTTTATTATAACTTTACAGGAATATACATCAGTGCTATAAGCTAAATAACTAACTCATCTTGGCATGTACTGAAACTGTGGACCGAACTAACATTAAGATTTAAGTAAGGGACAGTAAGTAGAATCGCTTAGCAATTACAGACTGACAAATGGACGGATATTAGAAACACATGTGCCACAGAGTTCTTGTGGGGTTTGGGAGGGGCGGGGAGGGTTTCAACCTATGCTCAAGTTTATATTTGAATGTCCGGGCTCCTTGAAGTTTCTTGATACTGGTTAATAAATATCAGTTTGAATGCTCTCTTATAAATTAATTAGGTATCACATACAGTACAGTATTTACTTATAAATAATCGTACAAAATCTAAATACAATTGTCTTGATTTCTAAATCAAGCGACTATAAATAAGTGTTTAGGGAAATATATGTACAATTTTTTTTTTTCGAATTGACTACGCTATTGGCCCAGCAAGGTCTTAACAGCTTCACCGGACTACTAAGGCGAGGGCTTAAGGCACTCAGCCGATTTTATTTTGACAACTAGCTCAAGGGTTTATGTGTTGACTAGCTTTTTTGTAGCGAATTCGACCGAGTGGAATTTAGCAAAAAACTTTTTGTTCAGTATAAAAGCGTGCGTGGGGCGCGTGATTTATTACATATTTGCGCGAAAGCTTTTTTTTTTCTAAAATTTAACATTTTTATTATTTTATTTTTCTGCAATTTATTTCTTATAATATCAGCTATCTGTCAGTGGAAATTTCGTCAAAATCGGCCCAACCGTTTCGGAGATAAGTCGGAACAAACGGACAGACAAAATTTTTAAAAATAGTTGATTTTTTTTTCTTTTATTTTTTTTTTAGTAACTATTGATGAACTTTAAAATTATCAATAAAAAATTGCAAACAGTTTTTTTTTTATTGTCGACGAGTTGTAGCCCTTAGCCCTTATTTATATCTCTATTCGTTATGATTAAAGATTTCTTACGTTTACTAAATCCACAATACCTGTACAATCTTTTACACAGGGCCTCAATAATATTAAACATTTACAAAAATAATGCTCGAATTTCGTCCACTAATCACAATAAATCGGTCGGAGAAACATTTCCTTTATCATAAATTATAGCTAACATTCAGCACACATCGCTACATCATCATTAATCCGACGTACGTTACGATATCAGTTGAATCTTTGAATCAATTTCAATGACCATATCTGATGATCTCCCAGATAACTTTACTTCGCAACGATTCTCTCCTGTGTGTATGGAATATGGGAGGTCAGTTTAGTTTGGCAAGGAGCAGATTCGCCATAGCAGCGTAAGTAATGATTCTGGAACTTTCGAACACCCACGCGACACCTACGATGCTGGCCTAGCTTTATCTACGGTGAAACTATAGTCATGAACGAAAAGCGTTTTAAACTAAATAGCCCGGTTAAACTATGAAGTCCTGTCAGGTCAATAGCATTAGCTAGTTAGAAAAAAAAAGTATAAATATATTATATTAGATTAAAAATTTCAAAACATACATGTCCATCATCACAAACTTTCTCGTTAATTAAAAGGATTTTTAAAATAAAAGCTTTTATATATACATAGGTAATAAGACAAATTAGATCAAGAGAGAGAGAGAGACAGACAAAGAGAGAATTTAATAGATTATATTAGATTAGATCAAATACAATTTAAAAAAAAATTATAGTCATTTTTATGGTCGAATTACGACCAATTGATGACCGCTTGTTAAATTTAAAACCTCGATGCTTATGAATGTGAACGCAACCCTGTTTGAACCTATGCCCATATCTACAGCCCGAAGGGCGTAGAGTGATCCCCATACGACTGGCGGTACAATGTGTGAACGGTTGCTTCACTTCCTCATTTGAATCCTGTTTCGTTTTACATCTGTCTGTTATCTAATTATAACAGATCAGAATACTACTATGGGCTATGGGAAAACTATTTTATGAAGTTCTGGGAAGTATGGATATCTCAGTATTTAAAACCGCCAAAACGTCGTAGACTGGCGCGGTGATTATGACCTTTATAATATTATACCAAAGGCTTCTGGTCCTGGTTTGAAACACTTTTTTAAATTCGGTCTAAGATGGTAAATACGCTAAATTTACATCAAGAACACATCAACAGGTGTTTGGCGTCAGGTTTTCAACACGAGGATGGCGGCTAGCCAGGCTGACTTAGAAAGTGCCCTACCACCAATGCTTTGGTGTCATCGCAATATTTCCTTCAGCGAAACCTCCGACACAGTTGCAAGGATTGGAACCTACATCGATCGACGCAGTGTCCAACACGGTATCAATTAAGCCTTTGTCGTTTCAAAACTATACTGATTTATTATTGTAGTTAACTCTTATTGTTGAATTATATCATTTTTATACGTAAACTTTCAACTTCAAAACCATTTTCTCAGGCGATTTAAACGCAAGTATGTTATTCACAGTCGTATTTACAACAAAAGCAATTTTAGCTTCAGTTTCTATCAGCCAAAGTCTTATTGCAGACGACGGGTAATGGTTTTTAAAATTGTCCATCGTTGCTCTAGTTTCGATTCAGTTTTGCACACTATATATATGAGACCCATACGTAAAATGATTACCTGGATCTAGTACTATAGTTTAATTTTCTGTTTACCGTTGTTTGTTCAAAATTACGAGTTTATTTTTAATGTTGAAAAAATTATGTGTGCACGGCATAATATTAACAATGCTACAAAATTGGAGGCGACATTAAATCCTTACAACGTGAAATTAAATTAATACAAATTAATATTATAAATGCGAATGCGAGTTTGTTTGATACGTTTTCAATACACAACCGATCATTATGAAAACCCGAAACATAGAAGAAAAAAAGTTCTATTTCCGAGAGATAGGTGAAATCTATGTTAATGCGAATGAACTATTGGGCAAAAGCTAGTAACTTATACGTATAAATAATATAGTCCTACAACATTATAATATATGACTAAGAATATCCCGCAACCATTAAGTTTTCAATAAGCGAGCTCCGGCCCACATATTCGAGAACATTCGGCGCTATTATAATTTTGATACGGGTAAGGGATAGACCAGTAGGAATTAACTTATCACGGCCGATCCGCATCTGCATACCTTAAACATTTATGTGGGGGAGGACGGATTTAGATTATTTTTAATTATAATTAACAATATTGTTTTAAATATATTGGACTTCAATATATGATATCAGGTATACTTCAACTATTAAATGACGTAGCAGGAACCAAATTACCTCTCTATAAAGTTTAATTCTAGGAGAACAGAAAATTGAATCCGGTAAATGAGATGTTCTACCGACTTAGCCAAAAGTTTTAGTAAACTTATCGAAGTTCTTATTAGAAATCTAAACTAAAGGCAAATATGGGTTTGTTTGTTTGTTACGTTTTCTCACCTTAACTAATAATAAGGATGCAAATGCAAAGGATGCAAAATGACATAGAAAATGAATCATAGTTAACAACATAGACATGAATTAATTATACATGTTTCATCCAGGAAATCCACATTACCGTGAGCGATACCGCGACCAAAAACTGATTCATAGTAAGCTATGTAATAATATGTGTAAAAAACTAAGTCTATTAAATTTTTAATAGATCATAAGTTATTGAAAGCGTTTTATTTGTGAAAGAGAAGATGCATTCAAGGTTAAAAAAATCCAACGAATTGTATTGACATAGATTTGACAGATGTAATAAATACATTAATTAAACTATATCTCATTACATCCCTGTCGCCACCCCAGCCTCGGACACGGGTTGTTCCAAGACACATATCTCAGACAGGGATGCAAGAAATGCCCACACCCCAATATGTAGATTTGTACCTCGCCCGCTGACGGTGGTCATTATTATAGAGCGAATGAATGTATTTGATACTTTTAATAATAAATTTATGTAATATATTTTATATTCTTTTCATATTTATTATTTAAAAATGCTGTCAATTTATTTGTTTAAATTAAGAATTGTAGTTTTAGATGCGCTCATCAAAGTTATAAAAAGAAAAGATTAAATAAACCTATCTCTAATACGGTTTAAGTTAGTTTTCGAACCCAGTCATTGAATCTACAATCCCTGGGTTTGAATCGTAAATTGTCCTATTAAAATTTGTTACATTAATAAAAAAAATGTTTAAGAATGTTTACAATTTTAAGCTTACGATAAGTCTGCAAAATTAGGTGAGTATTCTATAGATATAAATGCACCTTAAATTCAAAGCTACCAAATACCTCGCTATGTCTAAAAAACTAGAACTTTATTAATTACATTATATTCTTATTATTATTTTATACCATTCCATTATTTTATACAAACCATGCTCGTTCTAAAGTCAAAATAAACTTCCTTTTTGTAGTATTAAAAAATACTTAAAAGTATCAAAATTCCTATATCTATGACGGACCGCGTTCGAACATACCTTAAGCCAATCGGCACGTAGAAGAGAATGTTTTGTCTGCTTCGAGTCAAGGCGGATTATTACCAAATGTGCCGTGTGACAGTGCCTCGTGCCCGATGCCTCGTGCCTCAGCGGCATATGCCGAGAATATCCCTCATTGCGAACGACATGTTTCCATTAAGACAACCCTTTTAGTCCAGGAGATTGGGATGCGAATTGTAATGAAACGTATAATTAAGAATAATTATCCATATGATACAAAAAAGTATTTCCAAACTGACGTACCACAAATGCGTAACCTAAATGATTTTACTATAACTGTACTTATGGAATTAGGTCAAGAAGTTCCCTTTATAATATCACATAAAGTAAAGATTATAAAAATAACAGTAAAAAGAAGAAAATATCTCTTGTGCGAGTTATATCAATTTTTATATTATATAAGTGACAATCGGTAAATAGGTCAATATTATGATGAATTATGGTGATTCGTAATCACGCACCAAGAGTTCCATTTTACCGGACAAGGTGTAATTGTGTTATTTATTTACTAAATAGTTTTTGTCTTCTCTCATTAGCCGCTGTTCTCACGAGCGTGGATCTTTAATGGGCAGTTTTGTTAAATAGAAAAGTTTCCATTAATACACATTGAGTTTGTTTTTTATGTGTAATAATTATCTTGATAGAGTATAATAAAAAAGATGTATTGCAGAGTCCTCATATATAATGTTTTTGATAGATCTGTCACAATAATACTTATCCTGTGGCAGCTTTAACACCGTCCACTTATTGCGATTAGAAATTTTTTTTCTCGATAAAACGAATGCCATGCACTTAGAAATCTGTTCCCTTTTCTGGGAATGGGATTTTATAAAAAAAATGTACTAATCCTACATTTGACAAAAAATATTTATTTCTCGTACAATCAAGGAGTCACTATTATTAATTAAAAATCTACTATCTAAAAATTTGAAATAAATGATTATTATCATAGAAATATTCTCATGACTATACTATTCATAAATGTAGCCTATAAATTTAATAAACAGATACTATAAAATCATTTTACCGAATAAAAATATAAAACTGCACTAGTCATATAAAATCCGAATGATTAAACATTTAACAAGCTGTCATCTCTCGGACTATCGTCTCAAGACGTCCTTAGGGTTGTCCAACACAGACACTCGTAATATAATAATATGAACCTTGCGACTGTCGTATGTGCGTCGAAGGGAATTATTAATGCTAGTCTGCACCCAACGGGCCGGATTGAATGTGAGCTTATTTAAATAGTTTCTGTAGACCGGACTTAATGTTAGTCCCGGAGGTTATTGATTAAGCGGAGGCGTCGGTCTTGAAAATTGGAAGGTGTTAAGTCAGCTGAGATGTCGCTTGCTATTTTATGTCGTGCGTATGTACGTAACAATTTAGTTGTTAACAGCTCTTAACAACATCATATAACTGATATGTATAGAATGATTAATGTTTCTTATTATAGATTATAATAATAGTAATGAGCCTTTTATTCTGAGTTTTTATACATTTTTTTTTTAATAGGTCTACCCTGACATTTTCCATTGGGTTCTGTCTTGCGGTACTCTTCTCCAGTTATGACCAGCCGTAAGTTTTAAGTCATCTTCCCATCTTGTTAGTTTACGTCCTCTGTTTCGCTTAACATCTCTGCGGTACTAGTCTGTGACCATTTTGCTTATTACAGATTAAATGTGTGACAATATGTATAGTTTTGTAATATTTACCAAAGTATAAAGGTCATGTAATGTAGTCATGTAATGAACTATCGGATCAACATTGTATTAAAAACTTAGACGAGAATTTTGGTTACATTCTCAATCTTGTGTAAATATTTTTGTTTCGAACTGACCACGCTAATGGCCTGATAGGCCTTTACAGCTTCATTTTTTTTTAATGTCATAGTTGGCAAACTTACTGGTGGGTCACCTGATGTTAAGTGATCACCACCGTCCATGGACACTAACAATACCAGAGGAGTCGCAAGTGCGTTGCCACCCTTGGGGGGAAGGGTTAGAGGAGGGAGAGCGAGAGGAGAGAGGAGAGTGGACGGGAGGTGGGCCTCCGGCGTTCTGACTGACCGAACGAAACGCAACAATGCAAGCACTGTTACTTCACGTCGGTTTTCTATGAGAGGGTGGTACTACCCCGGGCGAGCCATTCATGCTGAAACCAGTAATAGTTTCAACACAGTGTAAATAATGCTTTGGTGTAATTATTTATATTATTACTAGCTTTTCCTTGCGGCTTCGTTCGTCTTAGTGCAGCATTGATGTTTCTCTCGAAAACAGTACCTTTTTTCTGGATGAAGAGATCCTATCTCTTTTTCAATACCCCTGACAGCGTGAATGCAAAATTTCATAATGATCAGTTGAGCAATAAAGCCGTGAAATTGTAACAAACAAATTCACATTCGCCCTTAAAATATTAATTTAAATTTACCATTTCA
This sequence comes from Antheraea pernyi, assembly GCA_015888305.1. Lineage (NCBI taxonomy): Eukaryota > Metazoa > Arthropoda > Insecta > Lepidoptera > Saturniidae > Antheraea > Antheraea pernyi. Next base: position 88,197 of record MU160129.1, on the reverse strand, counting down.
TTTTGCAACAGAATTATCTCTAAGCAATATTTATAATTTAAAAAATATCAAAAAATAATTATATGGCGTCTGTTCTAACTTTTATGTTAATTAAAATGATAATTGTTTTACGCTGTGATTCTTATTTTTGTCAACCCTAAATAGGACTCGTATCATGCAAGGAGCTGGACAATGAAATATTCGCTCATTAGCCCGTCCGCTGATTAATTGGGCTTCTTAGTGTAAAGTTGTGGTCCCACTATTAGCAACAAAGAGAGGTGTTAATATTTTTTTTAGTTTAATTTACTGGCTATGTACGACATATTAGTTGCGTTCCTAAGCTTATCAACATCACTTTCCTAATAAAAACCAATGTTGTACTAGATTTTTCTGCCGTTTATAAATATCAACCCTATCTATAAGTAATAGATCATATTTTAATATTTCACGTTCATTAATATCGTTAGTATCGCTAGAAACATGAGTTAAGGTCAGTTGCATCGAAATAAATTTATAAATAAATTATTGATACAAATAAATTACACTATAGTCGCATTTACAGCTTATATAGTGTGGTTACAATCCATTCGAATGACTCTTCCTTTTATTTACCTTCTTATTGGTTTGGATCTCAATCATATACGATATAACATTGTTATCAATTTATTTATTTATTTTTTTATAAATGATAACCTCACGGGCTAGTGTAAACTGTCATCGAAATTTGGACACTAGTTAGTTTTCGTACGAATGAGTAACAATCATCCATCAATCCTCTAACTTTCTCGGTTATAATATTAATAAGATTTTTAAACTAAACCTTTCTGTGTGTATATAGGCTAAGATAAATTAGTTCAATTTTTGGCTTAGTTTTTGACGACCTTGTGCGTTGTTCAATATAAGAATCTTTTCATCCAACAAAACAGTACTGTTCCTGAAAGACAGGTTAGATTTATTAATTAGAACGAGCGAAGTCACAAGAAATAGCTAGTCTATTTTTGCGTGAAAGTCAAAGGTACGAACAAAATACAGCCTAAAGTATACAAAGCCTTTAAAACTTTTTCTTTTGTAATATGGATATGGCGGAGCTCTATGAATCATTTCAGTACATTTGTCGCTTGAACTCGCGCCACACTCGGCTCGTTGGTTCTCAACTCGGCCATTCTATTGTGTACGGGAGATATAATGTGTTTTGTCGGTAGTCCCGTTTGTGATACGAAGCTGTTTTATTGGCCTGATAAATGGGTATACACACACAATGTAGATAAACCACTAACTGTTGGTAAGTTATTTGTTTTATACTTATAAGGTTTAACATTTTAAGTGTTTCTTTTTTTAATAACAGTGAATTATATTCCAGATTGATAATTTTTTATTAAATGTATAGAAAAAATGCTTTAGCATAATCTTATCTAGTATTATAAATAAGCATGTCACTTTTTTTTCTTTGTTCTCCTTTCATTCCTTAACTATTTAACCAATAATTATGAAAATTCATGTACCTGTTGTCTGGGGTACAGATAGGATATAAATTATCTCCTATAATTATAAAAAATACGGTTCATGACGAATCCATCAAAGCGAGCGAAGCCGTAGGGCACAAGCGTTAGTAACAAGTGTTAGGTATGTCTCTGTCGGTCTAGAAACGGCCGTAAGTGCAAAGATAATATATAGTAAACGTTTTTGGATAAATTAAAATCTACCTTCTGTCTGTCTCGCTGAATTGATTTTGACGAGTATTTTAGTGAAAGATAGAAGATTTTTCAGAGTACAACGATTAAGTAGTTAAGTTAACTTAAACTATTTAAACAAATAAAAAAAAATTATGGTAGATAAAACAGCACGCGAACGAAATCACGGGCCTACCAGTTGGTTTTTAATACAAATTTATATTTTGTTCCTAATCAAAATGGAATCGTTTGTAATAAATAACGCAAGTTTACGTATTTCATATGAACATAATTGTCGAAAACAGATGTCATTGAGCCCGTCCGAGATTAGTTCTAATATCGGTCTGTAATTATGAGGGTTAAACGTAAGTGTAAGACAGACGCTTAAGCGTTTTGTATTTTTTATAAAATATAATATTGTTACACCATTGTAAGGCTGCATTTTATTTTAAACGTCATTTTTACTGCGATATAATGCAGAAGTTCTAAAATAGAACGAATTTTAAACTGTAAAATGTTCACTATATCATTTGAAAAAATAATGTAAATAAGAAGTTTTAGCAAAAGAAGAAGATCTAATAAAAGTAAGTGTAGGAAAAAATATGTACTTTAAAATATAATTGAATGAAAACTAAAAAAGACTGTTCAGATAGGATACTTATTTATTCTTTACAACTTTTATAGATATTTCGAAAATACTAGTATATAATAGTAATAATACTAAATTTCATTTTATATTACTATGACAAAGTAAAGTAATAGTATGTCTCCTCTTTCTGGCTCCTCCTCCTCTTTCTCTTTCCTATATCTATTTATTTACATTATATTTATTTAAATTATACCTATCCTGAATTATTTCAGGTTATGTACCCTTAAGCAGGATGATACCTGGCTACCTAAGTAAGCACCAAGTACGAAATCATTGCGACACATATCTACATTTAGCGACCTATTTTCGTAACTAATGCATATGCTATTTTAAAGGTTGTAGATAATGATGGATATTATCTTATATAATAAATAGATGTTATACATATAACACGTATTTATACCAACATTTTGTGTTATCCCTAAATATTAGCGAGGACTGCACTTCAGTCGTAACTTGCACCATCCGTGTATTACACACGTAGGCACCGAACGGGATAGATCACGTGATCGGTTTTAATCCTCACGAACACCGACACACACGAACGGTTTAATCCTGGGCTAAGTCTGCAAATATTAGCAGCCGATTGGTGATGCTCACATTTGTAACATTCAGCATCGTGTATTTCTATTTTGGTGATTCGTTTGCATAAAACAATAAATTTCATATACCTAGATTAAAACATATCCTAGTGATATATATTTATTAAATTTTCATTGTACATTGTACAATTGGTGTATTTAATGGCCAAAATTCATCGGTTACCTATTTGTTTTCCAAGGGTCCAAAAGTTAAGTATCCGAGGACGTATGCATGACGCCTAATAAATAAATTTTGTATATATTTCATTGCTACGTAGTAAACATTTTTATATGACAGTTTCCGCACAATCAAGTCCATGATGGCAGTAAGAAATGTACAATTAATAGACACAGAGTACTTCAGATTCTTTTTTTTACACTTCATCGGTGTCTCAAAAATGTTAAATACGTATTGAACCCTGGCTTTAAAAAGGTATCGTATTAAATGCACCGCGGTCGCTGAATTTTCGCCATCTTGCTCATTTGTCTCGCTTTGGTTACGTTAGGTTAGACTTGTGAAAAAGGATAACGCGAACCTGCCTCGGGCGAGCGCGGTGCATTTATTACGAAACCTTTTTAAACAAAGTATTTAATACGTATTTCACTTTTTTGTAATAACACGGCATATGTTTTCGAGTTTAACCACAATCTTATCTGATGTTAAATGACGAAGAAGCTTAAGATGGTAAACACGCTAAGCCTAGACTGGTCCTCAAGTGCAGTTGCTTAACGAAAGATTATCAATTTGAAAGTGGTAGCTAGGTAGGCGAGCTTCCTCATTACACAGGTAAGGCTGACGAGGGGAGACGACTGGTTGTGTACCCAGTAGTCTCTCTATAGTAGGCGAAGCCTGGCGTTCACTCGCCAGGTTGCCGCAGGGATGGTTTCTCAGGAAGTCAGCAGGTTCGATCCCTGGCCGCCCCTACCAGGCTTTAGGCTCCCATCGAAAATCAGCGCTGCAGTACTAATTATTGTATTGCAGATTTTTGCTGAATGGGTTCGCCAATTGTTGGACATCTATTTTTCATTTTTAAATTTTTTTTTTTTTACGTTTAATTAGTTTGTGTAATTTAATTTAATTGTATGGTTGTTCCAACAATAAAGTACTTCTTTCTTTTCCTTTCTTCTTTCTACCATGCGGCGGACGGTACACCGTGGGGTTTTAGTCCGTGCGAGTCGGACATAACCCACTCTCTCCCTCGAGAGGGTGGCGTAACCATAAAGGATTTACCAACGTTAATAAAAAAAAAGACACGCGGGCTTAGAAAAAGTCTCACCAACGTGCCATGGTTTCATCAAGATCTTTTTCTTCCTTGAAAGCTCCGACTCAGACGCAAGTATCGATACCTTTTTTTTTTACGAGCGGAAAATCCTACATAGGATACCCCTCACACTGCCAGGGGACAGCGTGAGGGTTATGTCGGACTCTTACCGACTAAAAACCCCTAGGCCACTTAGCGCGAATGTTAACCAGGGTGCGGGGTGACGACTAGCAAAACTCCGCTGCCCTGGCCACGTGCTTGGATCTCCCGTGGATGGTAGAAACCGGAACACACCTCTCAGGAAGAAGGTTCTTCTTATGCTCCTCACGTGAAGTATCGATACCTATGTCGATCGATGCGGTATCTGAACACGCTGTCATCTAATCCATCACCGCTTCAAAGGTTAGTATCACAATATTCATCTTGGTCGCTGTGATAAGGTTGACGCTTAACCCTGTGCGTTATCCGTGTAATCTAAAGAGATTACATAATCTCCTGCATAATTGAAATAATATTGGGCGTTGATTGAATGCATGTATTCTAGAAGCAAAATCCTAGAGTCACGCTTTATCCCTGAAGTCTAACTCCTGGGTTCAAAAACACCGTGTATAGACAATAAAACTCGTCAAAACTGAAACACAGCAGCGTAAGGACTGGTTATATATGCCAGAACTACATGTGCTGCTGGTGGTACCGTAGTCAAAATTTGTGAAGGGCTTAGTTACTATTTTTGTCTTTCTAACCTTAGTTGTAAATAAATTAGGTAGACTGTATGCCTTTTTGCTACTTTCATTTATTTATGATGACGTATACCAAAAAATCTGCAAACTATTATGGGTACAGATTTTTTCTATAGTGAAAACTGTCCAGTACCGGTCTCGAATTTCCTTCGCGATTTAACGAGGTTCGAATTACCGTGGCACTTAGCAACTGAGGTTCCAAAATATAGTTTAGGGAATCTTTAGTTGGTTTATGATATATCCTATGCAAATAGCGTTTCCTTTAATGTTAATGAAGTCAAAACACATTAATTTCGGGTCTCACATCTGCATGTAGTTGGTAAGTTCCCTCCGCCCAGGGATGGACGGCAGGTCACGAGTTTACCGAATTGTTGGTGAATTATATTATCATATATTTACATATCACACGCTCGTGCGAGGTTTACTCTGATTTTGGGAGAGGTTTTGACATCTTCAGAACAGCTGTGTTGAATTAATATTTATTATCACAAATTACCTGTTTTGGGGTAATCTTAAATACTTAATTTCAAACTATTTTATTAGTACCTTGTGTATCAAAATGTGTTAATAATTGAGAATTTTAAATTTAAAGGTGAGTGGAAACGTAGACAAAAGTCAAAGAAGATATGGTGGATTGTGTGAGGACTTATACCTATATGTATAGAAGGTGTGGAAGGTGTTTGTTAATACATGACAATTTATAGAGGAAAGTGTACGAAGAAAACATGTTGTACTTATTTAAGGTGGATAATTTATTTGGTATTGTACTGAGATGGTCGATGGTTGAAGTCAGTGAAGGAAAATATTCTTCTTCTTCTATTATTCTCTTACAGAATTTGACCACAATCTCGCTCACCTAATTTTAGAGGATGGTGTGGTCCAAAATAGCCTAAAACGGGCTGGTTCTAGAGCGCAGCTGCCAATATGCTTGTCTACAGAGTAAATCAATATGAAGGTGATAGTTAGCTGGGTGAGCTTAGGAAAAGCCCTAACACCGTGCGGTGGTTTTATAAGAATGTCTTCCTTTACTGAAGACAAGCTTATTTGTAATATTTCGAAGCTACGTCGATCTAATTGGTGCCTGAACATTCTAATCACTAAGCTATAATCGCTTTAATGCCAATGCTCTCAACAAAAAAATCACTAATAGAGGTGCTATGTGTGTTCTGATAGCTACTTTAGAGTGCTCGTTTACTCTATAAGTTTAAGGAGTTAACATTTTAGACACATCGTAAATCGTTAAAATGTTTAAATTCAGAATAAAAAAGCAAGAAAAATAATGGTAGACTTGTCGTGGAGTCGAGAATTCACAGCTGGATTTCTAATGAGAAACTTCTATGTTACCAATTATATATATGCCTATTTAACATCCATATCATTAACCCTAACCTTCAAACCATACCATACAATGTTCACAAACCATACTGAACTGTACCATAGTGTAACCTGCATATAATTAAATCTCCATGTGTGAGATTTTCTTTTGAGCGTTAGTTTTTTGTACTAAACAAAAGTTTCCCTCTCTGATATGTAATACTCGGTAAAATTCAATCAGAAATATCCCGAAGGTGCGTATCCACGCGACCGATATAGTGACGAGACGACATTCGATATACCGAAGAAAATTCCCGATAAGACGACAACACCCGCCGGCTGCGAGATCCATATCCGAATTAATAATCTCGGTGTGGAGACAACTCGTTACGTGTGGGTACTGCGACGTGAACGTATAATATCCTGGACGTGGTAAATTCTTTTATTAATATTCTAAATATAATGTTTGGTGTAAAAAATAACCTCATTCATCGTATTAATATTAACATTATAACGTTAGGTTAGTTCTAAACCCACGGATTTCTAAAACACTTTGTCTATAACACACGAATTAACGGAGATACAAATGTGGTGCGTAAAATTCTAGATTTAGGCTCGACATTCTGATATTAGTTTTTGATACATTTTTCAAGTTTTGAAGGAGATATTTTAATAAATCTTTACGCAAATTTCATTTACTTGTTCTTAGAGATGGTTTCTGTTGGCTGAAATGATGACGATCATTATCAGAGGCCATTATTTATCTTGTGGTAAATGACGTTATCTCTGTTAGTGTTACATTTATTATTAGGCATACTATAAAAAATTCTATACTAGTATAAAAAAATAATTTAGTATTAATTAGATAGGCTTTTACCTTGCTTCTGACGCGACGTTACAATATGGAGACGTGTAAGAAAGAAAACATATTTTCTAAATAAAATACCGTATCCAAAAATTATATCATTTAGATCAATGTATAAGGGTATATATATTATTAAATGGATTCAATTTCCGCAACACGACGTTATTGATATGTGATAGCCGGACCACTAATGTGTTTTAAATGTGTTTTTGTGTTTGTTACGATACAAGTTTGAGATCGAAAGCGGAAATATTAGGTTAGAGTGTTATTTGGATTTATTTGGTGCTAGTGGTTTGTCTCTTAACACAATTGTAGTTTCTAATTTCGATTAACAGTCACTAACCTTCTGCTTACCGTGTATTTATATTTTTGAATGGCGGGCCTGGCAGACATTTTCCCGCCTTAATAATATTTTTAAATGGCGGGACATTGTCCCACCCTGATAATAAAAAACCTCGACAAATTATATACCTAAACCTTCCTCATGAATCACTGTATCTGGTAAAAATCGCATGAAAATTCGTGCAGTAGTTTCTGAGTTTATCGCGGACAGACAGACACGTGGCAGAGGAGTTTAGTTTATACTATATAATGATATGATCTTAATCTACACTTTAATCTTATGTGGGACTGTTGATAAACATAATATCACAAGAGAATTATGTCAAAATTTATGTTTTGTCTTTGGGACAGAAAGTAAAAAAAAACTAAAACAATTATTGCGTAGTATTGAATCATTGTGTGTACATGGTCTTATTCCCACATGTATGTATGTAGCGAATTGGCTTCCCTAAAATGTCCGCACATAAGTTATCTGTACAAACTTCATTTGGACGTTGCAACCAGCCGGTGTAGTTTCATAACTTCTAATCCGCGTCCTTATTCTAGAAAAATGACAAATATTGTAATAATTATATTCTATACATGTTTAATTTTTTTATAATACAAAATACTAATTAAATTTGTTTTTTTTTCATTACGCCCATATTATGCTTTATTTTCAACACAACTGTTGAAAATTAATCACGAGGAACGTAATGGAATGTTTTGTACTGGGTTTACCTTTTTACCCTTTATATTAAAAAAGTATAAGATTACCGCAGAAATTATTTGCAAAAGTATTGAAATTTTATTTAGAATATTCTGATTTTGGCAATCTTAACTAGTTTTATTTATTATTATAATTTTTTATTTGATATTTTCGGATGGAAAATAACAAAAATAAGTGTATATATGTATATATAAGTGTATAGTGTATGTATGTTGTAAGCGGTAGAGCCCCGCTGAAGCTATTATTGGTTTCAGCATGAATGGGTCGGCTCG
>MU160129.1:58778-79715 GCA_015888305.1 Antheraea pernyi | reverse complement strand
CCCCTCCCCCACCCCACTCCCCCTCCCTCAAACACAGGCCGGTAACGCATTTGCGACTCTCCTGGTGTTGCGAGTGTCTATGGACGGTGGTGATCACTTACCATCAGGTGACCCGACTGATCGTTTGCCCCCTATAATATAAAAAATATATGTCAAAATGATTTTTTGTATACCCAAAATAAAATAGAGTATTGTTTAAATGTCAGCTGACTTAAATATATTTTCATGCCAAGGATTTTTATACTTAAAACTTAGTACTAGTCGAAAACTAGATTCTATTTTATTGTTAACAGTTTTATATTACAGTTTAATGCGGGCGAAGTATTTTATCACATTCGAGGTGAGTCCAAAGTATGTTATTAATATTACAAAACAATCGAAATAATTATTATTACGAATATGAAAACAGAATAAGGATTCCGGCTCAGAACGTCGCAAATCTCACGTATTCGATCGGTTGTTATTTGATGTATTGGTATTGTTGCATATAGAAGATTATTTGTATGGAACTGTTTATTTCGGTTTTTACCATACTGCTATGAAGGAGGGTAATGATTTTCGAAGTAGTTATATGATGAACTTTAACTCATGAGGATTATATAGTTAGATTTATCTTATTCGTGTAAGTGGTGTAAAGGGTGTCGAATGACATCGTAACACTTGAGACACCCAAGCCAACCTCACCTGCACGTGCTGCACCCTGCTGAATAACGAACGAAGCAATGGTGAAAGTGGAGTGGGAGGGTTTTACAGCCTGACTAGATCGCAACTACTATGTATATGGCGAAAAAGCCTGTCATAGTGATTCGCTTCTGCGGGTCGCGTTTCGGGATCACCGTGTGTATATCCGGCTTTTTGCAGGCCAGCATGAGAGCGTTGACCGGCGATGGATAGTATGTCGCTCGGTGGTTGCAATTGTTTCTGGATTGTACTGTGCTTACCATCAGGCATAGTGCAGTCATTTTGCCGTGCCACTTAAAAAAAAAACAGTCACAGGCTTTATAATATTCAATCCTTAGAAACAATAAAAATAAGAAGCGTATTAATACCTAATCTTTAATGCTTGTTACTCGTAAAAAACTGTATGCAATAATTATAGTGCAAGTAAGGACCAAGAACTAGATAATTAAATGTCAGTGTAAATAAGACTCACGCCTACAGTTCCAAAGTATATAAAAGAATACACATAAATAAGTACATATTAATTACATAAATATATACTATACTATACCAGCTGTGACTTCAATTGCGTGCATTTTAGTAAAAAGGACTTTTGTTCAGCTTAAACCGCACCTCGACCGAGCGTATTTCAGGACACTGCTTCTTGAGTTTATTATTTTTGCGTGGAACTCTATTTTTTTCTATACACATGAATAAAATAACAGTGTCTTTACGTAATATCAAAATAACAGCTCTTTAGTAAATAATTATGAGTATTATATACGACAAGTGTGTACGACACTTATAAGAAATAATGATTTTATAATTTTTTGACTGTTTGTGCGTTTTCTTGTTCTCCGGATAATCTCCGAAACGGTTGTGAATTTTATGAGACTTGCACAGGCACATTGCTGATGTTATAAGAAGTAATTTGGGCTAACCTAATCTTTAATGCTTGTTACTCGTAAAAAACTGTATGCAATAATTATAGTGCATGTAAGGACCAAGAACTAGATAATTAAATGTCAGTGTAAATAAGACTCACGCCTACAGTTCCAAAGTATATAAAAGAATACACATAAATAAGTACATATTAATTACATAAATATATACTATACTATACCAGCTGTGACTTCAATTGCGTGGATTTTAGTAAAAAGGACTTCTGTTCAGCCTAAACCGCGCCTCGACCGCGCGTAGTTCAGGACACTGCTTCTTGAGTTTATTATTTTTGCGTGGAACTCTATTTTTTTCTATACACATGAATAAAATAACAGTGTCTTTACGTAATATCAAAATAACAGCTCTTTAGTAAATAATTATGCGTATTATATACGACAAGTGTATACGACACTTATGAGAAATAATGATTTTAAAATTTTTTGACTGTTTGTGCGTTTGCTTGTTCCGGATAATCTCCGAAACGGTTGTGAATTTTATGAGACTTGCACAGGCACATTGCTGATGTTATAAGAAGTAATTTGGGCTACAGGCAGACAACATTTTTAAAAATTGTTCATATTTTGTTATTATAAGTACTGTATATACTTTCATATTCGTTTAATCAAAATATATTATTTTGATAACCTATACATTTCCATTTTATTTATATGTATAGATTACTAATATATGCGATATATAAGAGTTATGTTTGCCTAGTTAATGTTTTTTTGTGTTTTTTTTAAGGTTGTAACAACTCTCAGTGAATACGAAGGCACTAAACGCGGCATGTGTACAAATCAAATAGGCCATGTCTCAGTAGGCAATCACAATTTCAAGATATTTGCATTGCCGTCTGCGAGCTTGACTCGCGATCCTTACGAGCGGACGTAGCGTCGCGTCGTGTCGTATGAAGACCCTCTGTCGACGTGATTAAGAACAGTAGAATTGTTTGTAATGTACCCTTCATACAAACATGAGCTATTTACTGCTATATAAAATGAGATATTATTATTATTTTTAATTTGCAAGATGGTAAGCTCAAGTACAATGTCAAACGGGTTATAATGTATAAAGGCTATTATAGGGTGGATCAATATGTGAACGATGGTGACATCTAGAAAGGTTTTAGTCGTGGTAGAGCCACACTGAAGTTATTTCTGGTTTCAGCATGAATGGGTCGGCTCGTCCGGGGTAGTACCACTCTCTCACAGAAATCCGACGTGAAGTAACAGTGCTTGCATTGTTGTCCCTTCCCTTCCCCTATAACTAAAAAAATTAAGACTAAAGTCTTGATTTCATTAAAATCGGTACACTCTATCAAAAGTTATTGTAATTTTAATTACGACGCGACTTAAGTACGAGAGGAAAGTGGATAAGTAAATGGATTTAATACATTCAGGTGATTTTATTAATCAGTATAGTTTTACATTAGCTTCCACGCGGACGGAGTCGCGGACTTATCTAGTTTAGTATAAGTTTTTCGTACACCAAGTCATCGATTAATCTATATGTTCCCATTAAAAAAAGTGATCACTAAACATCAGGTGACCCACATGTTCGTTTTCCTCCTTTTGACATAAAAAATTTTTTTAATGGGAACATATAGATTAATCGATGACTTGGTGTACGAAAAACTTATACTAAACTAGATAAGTCCGCGACTCCGTCCGCGTGGAAGCTAATGTAAAACTATACTGATTAATAAAATCACCTGAATGTATTAAATCCATTTACTTATCCACTTTCCTCTCGTACTTAAGTCGCGTCGTAATTAAAATTACAATAACTTTTGATAGAGTGTACCGATTTTAATGAAATCAAGACTTTAGTCTTAATTTTTTTAGTTATAGGGGAAGGGAAGGGACAACAATGCAAGCACTGTTACTTCACGTCGGATTTCTGTGAGAGAGTGGTACTACCCCGGACGAGCCGACCCATTCATGCTGAAACCAGAAATAACTTCAGTGTGGCTCTACCACGACTAAAACCTTTCTAGATGTCACCATCGTTCACATATTGATCCACCCTATAATAGCCTTTATACATTATAACCCGTTTGACATTGTACTTGAGCTTACCATCTTGCAAATTAAAAATAATAATAATATCTCATTTTATATAGCAGTAAATAGCTCATGTTTGTATGAAGGGTACATTACAAACAATTCTACTGTTCTTAATCACGTCGACAGAGGGTCTTCATACGACACGACGCGACGCTACGTCCGCTCGTAAGGATCGCGAGTCAAGCTCGCAGACGGCAATGCAAATATCTTGAAATTGTGATTGCCTACTGAGACATGGCCTATTTGATTTGTACACATGCCGCGTTTAGTGCCTTCGTATTCACTGAGAGTTGTTACAACCTTAAAAAAAACACAAAAAAACATTAACTAGGCAAACATAACTCTTATATATCGCATATATTAGTAATCTATACATATAAATAAAATGGAAATGTATAGGTTATCAAAATAATATATTTTGATTAAACGAATATGAAAGTATATACAGTACTTATAATAACAAAATTTAAACAATTTTTAAAAATGTTGTCTGTCTGTAGCCCAAATTACTTCTTATAACATCAGCAATGTGCCTGTGCAAGTCTCATAAAATTCACAACCGTTTCGGAGATTATCCGGAGAACAAGAAAACGCACAAACAGTCAAAAACCTAATCTTTAATGCTTGTTACTCGTAAAAAACTGTATGCAATAATTATAGTGCATGTAAGGACCAAGAACTAGATAATTAAATGTCAGTGTAAATAAGACTCACGCCTACAGTTCCAAAGTATATAAAAGAATACACATAAATAAGTACATATTAATTACATAAATATATACTATACTATACCAGCTGTGACTTCAATTGCGTGGATTTTAGTAAAAAGGACTTCTGTTCAGCCTAAACCGCGCCTCGACCGCGCGTAGTTCAGGACACTGCTTCTTGAGTTTATTATTTTTGCGTGAACTATATTTTTTTTTATACACATGAATAAAATAACAGTGTCTTTACGTAATGTCAAAATAACAGCTCTTTAGTAAATAATTATGCGTATTATATACGACAAGTGTATACGACACTTATGAGAAATAATGATTTTAAAATTTTTTGACTGTTTGTGCGTTTGCTTGTTCCGGATAATCTCCGAAACGGTTGTGAATTTTATGAGACTTGCACAGGCACATTGCTGATGTTATAAGAAGTAATTTGGGCTACAGGCAGACAACATTTTTAAAAATTGTTCATATTTTTTTATTATAAGTACTGTATATACTTTCATATTCGTTTAATCAAAATATGTTATTTTGATAACCCATACATTTCCATTTTATTTATATATATAGATTACTAATATATGCGATATATAAGAGTTATGTTTGCCTAGTTAATGTTTTTTTGTGTTTTTTTTAAGGTTGTAACAACTCTCAGTGAATACGAGGGCACTAAACGCGGCATGTGTACAAATCAAATAGGCCATGTCTCAGTAGGCAATCACAATTTCAAGATATTTGCATTGCCGTCTGCGAGCTTGACTCGCGATCCTTACGAGCGGACGTAGCGTCGCGTCGTGTCGTATGAAGACCCTCTGTCGACGTGATTAAGAACAGTAGAATTGTTTGTAATGTACCCTACATACAAACATGAGCTATTTACTGCTATATAAAAATGAGATATTAATATATTTTTTTTAATTTGCAAGATGGTAAGTTCAAGTTCAATGTCAAACGGGTTAACGGGTCGGTGTTCAGTGAGAGGGTGGTTCTACTCCGGGCGAGCCGACCCATTCATGCTGAAACTAGCAATCGCTACAGCGTGGCTTTACCACCTTCTAAAACATGTAGGATGAGATTGAGAAATTATATTTCGAGCATACTGATTTACATACAATTTTTACAAATAATAAATTACAAGAATTAAATTTAGCAAATATATAGGAATTCTGAATAATTAATTGATATATAGAGTGTCGAACTTTCGGTTATAACTCTACGTTTTACTGGTTTTCAAGTATTAAACTTACAAGACACAATAATTACTTACTAAGTATTAGTTAACAATTATGGGCACTTGCAACTATATTTATAGGGCATTAAATGCGTAGTATAATTTCCATAAAATCCTGTTTCTAATAAATTTCCAGTTCGAGACAAATATATGTGGTATTATCAAATAAGGTTTCTTTAAGTGTACACCCACGGCCGTCAAATATATTTATCTGTACAGCGAAATATCACACACAGAAAGATTAAACTTTAAGTATGTTTGTATATTGCATTAATGCAATTTAATCTGCGTGCACGCATCACGAGACGGCACCCACGCGTGTTACTTGTACAGCAGATTATAAGGCATGTTATCCACTACCAGCAAAGATGTTTGAATCAATTTTTAATATATTTTATGAAGGCAAGTAAGGGACTCTGTAAAAAAGTGATAATTATTATTTTTAACTAGCAGGCCAGGTGTACGTTGGCCCGCTCTGATAATAAAAAAAAATGGTGACAAATATATATCTAAACCTTCCTTATCACTTTATCTACTGGTGAAAACCGCAAAATCCGTTCTGTAGTTTTTGTGCTTACCGGGAACAGATTCAATGTTCCAAATTCAACCATAACTCATTTTTATCAAATTTGAACGTTATTCAGTTTTCTATACCAAATTGTATAAAGACATTTTTGATTAGTAAAACACACAGAGTACGACCAATTACTGGTGATAAACTATTAAGAAAACTCATAAATGGTAATGAAAAAAAAAAGTGTTCCAAAAAATTGTACTACCAAAAAAAAATTTATTGAAAATGGGTTGAAAAGAAAAGATAATAAACTAAGAACAAATGTATTAGAGAAATTATTTAATGTAAGTATTCCTATTATTTTTTCAGTCTTCTGTTATTTAACATACTTACTATTTAGAATTTTATTTAACAGCTTTCTATATTCAGTAGTAGCTTTTTGTTGCAGTATCGCTTGCACTATTGTAGATTTAATCTAACCTTCTGAAACAGTACATTTTTCTACGTGTATTTTTTTACTTGTCTCTTTAAAGGTATATGAAAAATTTCATAATGGTCGATTGATTATTTAAGACACGAATGCGGAAAAAAAAACAAACGAACGTCCGAACAAATGAACGAACAAACCATTTACATTTATAACTATAGCAGGCATATCTCGCACTGTAGTGGAGGTCAGTCTTTAGCAAGCACGCACATGGAAATTTAAACAAATGGCATCGAGACAGTGTGTGAGAGAGCAACGATAATCGAGGTGACATTGTTCGTTTTGTTTATTGTATGCGCAAGCTAGGGGAATGTGTGGATCGCTGAATGGTATCTTAGAATTCCCATAGTTGTTATTGTATCTAGAATAATCTTCAGCTTATATTATATCTGTATCCTAGACACATTAATGTATGGAGCGTTTCATACGACATCGATATATCATTAAAGCTATGTTAGAATACGTTTAAAGTTTCTTGGAAGGTTCTGTAGGATTCCTAAGAAGATAATTCATTTCTTTCCGCACGGAAAACTTAGTACCTGTAGTGCAAATTAAAAAAACTATTATCTAGAAGTAAAAAAAAAACAGTACTGTCATAAAGACACACGATAGAAGTGAAACTTTTGTAAGATAGAAATACATTTTAATTTAAAAAATACAACAAAAAGCTAACATCACGCGCCAAGCGGTGTTCCATGCGGTCATCCCTCCAAGTACTGATTGCGCCCGTCGTTGCTTACCTTTGGTGATCGGACGAGAACCGCTATTTTCAAAAATCTAATCGACACAATGTTATCCCCACCACTTCTTGTCATACGGAAATTTTGCTGATACAATGAAATTCGTGAAGTTTTACTTTTTTCTGTGAATTTTAATTTACCCTGTTATTTACGACTGTTGAATGTAATAGATTAATAATTCCTAGATACTGAGTGAATGTAACGCGAAAGTAAAAAAAAAAAACGATTCTTTTAATGACCCTTAACATACAAAGTCTTTTTTATAATTGTGAAATTTTAAGAATCTGTGAACTTCTAATAATAATTAAATAAATAAAAGTATTGTTTAAATACACCTCAAGCTTCAAATCAATGTAAGTAACTTTTTTGTTTAGTCTATCTCTCGTATATACATATACAGGCAGTTATAAATAAACAAATAGTGATTTATTCCTTCCAGCATACATTTAAGTAAAAAAAGATATAATAATTGGGTTCCATATATCTTCCTTCAGTTGTCACATTTAATGATCAATCTCATAAAATAAGGTAAACATAAATTTTACTATAAAATTTACTTGCCATATAAGGCCGGTTCCACACGCACAAGAGTTGCGATTTGGCACGAGCACCATTCCCGACCGGCTTAACGTTAGATTAGGCTGGACTCACGCACACGACAATCGCTCGTAATTAACAGCCGACTTGTCTCAAACGTGTTTATATCATGTTTGTATCGTCGCGTGCAAAATAAATATATAGCATGTAATTACCACAGAAAATTAATATACATTATACTGAATTAAAAACTGATACTACACTGTGGACAACTATTTAAACAAGATTAGAATCAGTTAATTCAGTATAATATCTAAGTTTTCTTAAATAAACTAAACTAAATTCATAATCTATCATTATTAATCTATGGATATTTAAAATTATACAAAATTACATTAATAATCTGTAGTCAATATACTAAGCGAATATATGCCTAGAAGAGTTTATTAACATTGCTAAGATAAAGTGTTCATAATTATACGCTAATCCTATCTTCGCATAATGATCATTTTTTTATTTTTTTTCTCGAACTGTCTATGCTATTGACCTGGCAAGGTCTTAACAGCTTCACCGGGCTACTAAGGCGAGCGCTTAAGGCACTCATCCGATTTTTGTTTTGGCAACCAGCTCAAGGGTGCACGGCACACCTCGGCTTGGCTGTTGCCTGTTCATGCAATTCGCGACCTATCAAAGCTAACCTAAGTTAAGCTAAACTATTCATACGTATAAGAGTTGTTGAAACATATATGTGTACCAAGCATACATATCTTAACAACTCCTATGTGTATTTTGTATCGGAAAAGATTCTAAACTATTACAGTTCGATACGGGAAAGAAAAGAAAAACCCATCCACTTTATGTGTAAGCGTGTATGCGTGCACGTGTGTGGAGGTGAAATGTGTAATGTTGTCGCAGTGATGTAAGATTTTGTGTCACTGTATCGCGCGAGCAGCGTACTCCACGTACTCCACGCCGAGGCATAATGATGCTTTCTGAACATTATATTAACAATAGTTTGAGTAATTTCTGGTAAAAGAATAGTAAATTTTAATAAACACATAGTTATAAATAGCATCATGAAGCATAATGGCATAAATAGTCATATAAATTGTATAACGTTACAGCCGTTGGTAAATTAGAAAACAGTTTTATTTCCACTCATAAAAGGAAAGTTCAAATAGACTCACTATAACATAATTGTACTACAGTTACGCTTATAATATTGTAGTCACAGTCCGCTTGACGAACTTATTCTTTTATTTACTCTTCGTATTCGCTTCGAAGTTCAAAATAAAACACCACTCGAATCATAGCTTATTTATAACATATACCATTCAAGAAAGGAGGATGGAAAACTCTGAGAGGCTGACGTCATTGTTCTAACGATTCGACAAAGTTTGGGGCGTATTTATAACATATACCATTCAAGAAAGGAGGATGGAAAACTCTGGGAGGCTGACGTCATTATTCTAACGATTCGACAAAGTTTGGTCTGACTATTTTTATTACGTCATCCGAATGTTTTATAAGTCCATTTACTTATATATTATTCTTTCGTACATAAGTCGCGTTGTCATTAAAATTACAATAACTTTTGATATAGTGAACCGATTTTAATGAAACTAAGACAAAATACTTATTCTTTTATTTACTCTTCGTATTCGCTTCGAAGTTCAAAATAAAACACCACTCGAATCATAGCTTATTTATAACATATACCATTCAAGAAAGGAGGATGGAAAACTCTGAGAGGCTGACGTCATTGTTCTAACGATTCGACAAAGTTTGGGGCCGAATATTTTAATTACATCATAGCTGTGGCCGCGACTCCGTCCGCATGGAACTTAATGTAAAAAACCAGTGACTATTAAAATCATCTGAATGTTTTAAGTCCATTTACTTATATACATTTCTCTCGTACTTAGGTTGCGTCGTCATTAAAATTACAAAAACTTTTGATAGAGTGAACCGATTTTAATGAAACTAAGACTAAATATTTCTCGAGGATATGGTATGGCTTTTGCTGAGTGAGGCTTTATCGTGAACGCAGTACTTTAGCAGTGATGGCTGTTCATAGAAACAGACTGACAGACAGACATTTCTAAAATTCATTGAAATGTATTTTATTATTTATTCCAAGACACTAGCAACTTTTTTTTTTCACAAATATCTAAAAAGTACAGGTTCGTTAGATTTACGTTCTTATTAAATGCTTATTTCTGCTTCTCAAGCATGAATAACGCGAGAGGTAATTATGGCCTTTGTTAACTAGTTTTGGTTAATTACTGTTTAGTTTCCGCATGGATTAATATAAAGTTTTAAAATACGGTGCATTTAATTTAATACGTTATTAGCAAACACTTTTGTACAAACCAGTACCTGCTCCTGCGCACGCGGATACACAACAGGCCGTGACCGATCGTCTTATTAACGTTCTATACAGTTAACACCGCCCACTCGAAAGATCTATCTGCAGATAACAATTTAGTTAAATTAGGTTACCTATCGTATGTATATTCGAACCATTCCATATAATTCTGTCAGTGTTCATTTATATTTAAAAATAGAATATTGAGTTAAAACTTTCGTTGTTTTTACATATATATTTTTTTAATTTTCAAACTTAGCACATATTTATAATACACAAACGGTGTTCCGTGGTCTAATTCAGGTTTAATTTTTCCCGTTCTTTGCTACCGTTTTAAGTCGAGCCAAAATACCCGCTTGTATTTTTATTTCGTTTTTGATTAGCGTACTTTCTAAAGTTCCTAAAGTTCGTAGAATGATTATCGGATATTCTCTCTCAAAAACGAAATTATAAGATAATAAAGAATTTTTCAAATATGTCTAGTAGTTCCAGAAATTTCTACGCACAAACAAACAATCTGTTAATAATACCAGTAAAGATTGAATGAAAAAATAATAGCGATTATGTTTTTATTTGTATTCTTAATTTAAAATTATATATTTTGCCAACAATGACTATAAATATATTTGGTACAATACCAGAGATTCATAAAAAGAATAATTAGATTACAAAAATATTATTTGATGTCTGCGTCTTATTTATTACTTGTTGCAAAATAATGTCTACCTGCGTTTAACAACGAAAAAGGTTATTAGGTTTATTTAACAACAAATCTAATAACTATTCAAATTTTAATGTTGGTACTTACATCATTTGAATCCATGATTATTTCTTTAGTGTTTTATTACGAGTAATTATTATTCCATTTTGTAGCCGTAAAATAATAAATCTGTTCGTAGGATACTTGAATTATATTTAATCTGGCCCTGATTGTAACTGTCAGCAATATTCTTGATAACTCTCGGCGTGGAGCCCTTGAGTACACTGCTCACGCGATACAGTGACACATAATCTTACATCACTGCGACAACATTACACATATCACCTCCACACACGTGCACGCATACACGCTTACACATGCAAGTGGAAGGGTTTTATATTTTTTCCTTATCAAACTGAAATAGTTTAGAAAATTATCCGATACGAAATATATATAAGAGTTGTTGAGATATGTATTTGTTATATATATATGTTTCAACAACTCATATATGTATGAATAGTTAGCTTAGCTTAGATTAACTCAGATAGGTTGCGAATTGCATGTATCAGGCAACAGCCAAAGCCGAGGTGTGCCGTGCACCCTTGAGCTAGTTGTCAAAATAAAATCGGCCGAGTGCCTTAAGCGCTCACCTTGGTAGTCCGGTGAAGCTTAAGACATTGCTAGGTCAATAGCGTAGTTAGTTCGAAAAAATAAAAATAAAAAGATAACAAAAGTTAAACAAAAACATATGGTTTACAATCTCCTATCATTTATTACTTTCGAGGTACGTACATACTCTCCTATAATATAGCTTACAATACAGGAGTGTAAATCCTAATTTGGCAAACAGACAAATTTGAAACAGAACGTGGAAACCGCAAGCCTTTAAATTATGAACAATTTACTTGTTTAATCTCCAACTGTGCGGCGTACGACACGCGCCTAAGCTTTAATACATGTTCTGTATGTTTGCCGTAGACAAGACGGGCAAACTTGTGTCCGTGTTTGTTTAAAACTATACGCTGGCGATTTTCACATTTTAAATCTGTATCAGTCCCGTAAACAGGTCGGGTTTATAGAATATTCTTTTTGCAGAAACTATTAGTAGATATTATTTTATACACGTTTTTTCTATATCATAGGCAGCAAACGAACCAGAGTCACCTGATGTAAGTGATCACCACCGTCCGTTCAGCACAGTTGCAACACCAGAAGTGTCGCAAGTGCGTTGCCAGCCTGTTTGGGAGAAGGAGGAATGGGGAAGTGAGGAAAGAGATGGAGTTGGGTATCCGGCGCTCTCACTGACCGAACGAAACAGTGCAAGTACTGTTACTTCACGTCGGTTTTCTGTGAGAGGGTAGTACTACCACGGGCGAGCCGACCCATTATACTGAAACCAGTAGTAGCTTTGGTGCTACCACCTACAAAACCGACACGTGAAATATACCTCAAATGTTTTATCAATTTTACATTTGATAGTGACCTTTGTATACAGTCAATACATAAATAAAGTTAAAGTATTTGTTGTTTGTCCGGGTTCGAAGGTTTATAATGTTATTTAAGCTACATACCATTACGCCTCACGATGGAGGTTACGCAGTAATGAAAAAAAATTAATAACTATGATACTCATAATTAAACCAGATACAACTCGTAATTCTCGTGCAACAAGTAAATCATTCACATACATTATTATCTAATTTATAAATAAACAAAAGCATGAATTATTTCCCTGGTGTAACCAACCGTCACGTATTATGCGGGACTGTCCCGTAATGCCAAATGTAACTCCTCTTTCCAATAATTATTAAAATAGTCCTGTAAAACGTTGGATGCGTCCTGTATGCACCACATGCTTATTTTTCTATTTTTAGAGGTATTCTTATGCTATTAGTTAAAGGTAAAAAACCGATGAATGTACTCTATAAACGTCCGTGAAAACCTTACGAAAAATCGAAACTCTACGTATTATGCTAATGGTGAAATGTAATATGGACAGTCGGAAAAACACTTATTCAATTACAAACAAGAACTTATTAAAAATGTCACTCTAGTAATAATAATTATTTTAAAAATAATGTAGGTGGTAGAGCCACGCTGCAGCTACAAGTGGTTTCAGCATGAATTGGCCGGCTCGTCCGGGGTAGTACCACCCGACCCACAAAAAACCGACGTGAAGTAACATTGCTCGTATTGTGAAGTTTCGTTCGATGAGTGAGAGTGCCGGAAGACCACTTCCCCTCCCCCAAACCCAGGCTGGCAACACACTTTCGACTCCCCTGCTGTTGCAAGTGTCTATGGACTGTGGTGATCACTTAAAATCAGGTGACCCACCTGTTTGTTATGCCTCCTATGATGTAAAAAAAATAGCCTCGGTTAGTTGCGTATTTTTTTGCGTATTTCAAACAATTATTTATTGCGTAAAAAGATGGCCGCATTACATTATCCTCTCCACTTTAAATTGTTCCTTCGAAATTCCTAAGAAATAATATTATATTATTACTGACTTGTTAATCGAATCAAGAATAGAAATCCTCGTTATAAGCAGTAACAGAGTCAAGGAGCTGAAATGAAATTGTAGAAAAACTTCAGCAAATTTTCTAAAAAAAAATATGGCATACTTCATGCGATTTACTATAATACTCGAGAACGCTCGAACCGGCACAGACGATCCCGGAACGGCGTAACGAGGCCCCGCACTAAAATAATAACAAAAATATACACTGTGTAGATATACCGAAAAGAGTAAAAACAAAAATTTGGTTAAGCGGCACACAACCCGAAACCGAAACGTTGGATTGCCCTCGAGTAGATAGGTACGGACTGAACGATGTGGCCATTAAAACAGCGTGTAATTTGTTACTTCCATTTATGATTTTATTTTAACATTCTACAACAAACATCGGTGACTATATATATATATATATCTACGATTCATCTGTAATAGCTGCAGTCAAGTCAAGTAGGTATCTTAGGTCTACTCTCCCAATACATTCTTGATAATTTAATGTATGTCCGTAATTATTTTTTTTAAACTACATTTTGTAAAAGACCGGCATGGTCCAAATACTAGAAACCGTAGCAAGCTGGTCGCCCCATATTTTACACTTAGGAAAACCAGTAATCGTTTTTTAGGTAGTAGTGTTAGGTTTCACAATAAAGTCCCAAAGCATATTACCGATTTGCCGGATTGTAAATTTGAGCGCTACGTCAAGCGGGCTTTGATGTCAAAAGGCTATTATAGAGTGGATTAATACGTAAACGATAGTGATGTCTAGAATTGACTGCTCTCTGTGCATCCACTAAAAAATATTGTAACGTATAATGTATTTAAAAAATATCGAATTATATGTATATATATGCAAGCGCATTGCCAATCTGTATTTGGGGGTATGGGGGAGGGGGGAGAGGAGAGGAGGGGGGTTGGGCCGTCGGCGCTCTTATTAACCGAACGAAACGCTTCGATGCAAGCACTGTTAGTTCACGTGGGTGTTTCTGTGGGTCGGGTGGTACTACCTCGGGCGAGATGACCCATTCATCCTGAAACCAGTAATAGCTCTAGCGTGGCTCTACCACCTTCCAAAATATACCAAATATATGTTTGTTAAAAAGATGTACCCGATCGAGTTTCTTGCGGGTTCTTCTCGATGAATCGGTTGTTTTTCGAACAGGTGGTAGTTTTGACGTTCATAAGCACCTTACTAAGACCTAAACTGAACAAAGTATTTTTGATTTTATTTGCCTGCACTAGTTGATTCCAAAAACGCGACAATATACCGGTTAAGATAGAGTAACTGTAACGGGTTCGTTATTGTATTCATAATAATAACGATCCAGTCGGTTATAGTAAGTCATTTTATAAATTATATTTAATTCAATTACAAGTTACAGTTAATATTTGGAAATATTTTTTGCCCGCTATTTTCTTCTAGTTATCTTCAAAGTAAATGACATAGAAACGCGTACGTAAGTAACAAATAAAATGTAATTATTATTTACTGAAATAGTAAATACTCAAAATTACCAACACTCTTTTCGAATATCTTTTGACTAAATTTAAAATTGAACGATATTAAAAGGCTAATAAAGTGTATTTTTTGCATGTTATAATGTGCAAAAATTAAAAATATATGTAAATATATATGGATATATTATACTTCACTTTAAAAAAATATATCCGACGTTTTCATGGCCCGACGCTAACAAACGCTACGACTGAAGCAATCCTTTTTTTTTCATACTCCTCTCCTTTACCGGGAAATGACTTTCTGACTCTTAATCTCTCTCGCAATCTCATAAAAAATTCATAACTCAAATCTGTAAAAAAAATTACAATTTTTATGCGTAGCTAAATTATTTCCATTTATTGCTCCTATATCGTACTATGTTATATATTACAGTTGTTTATGTCAATATTAAAAGTTCCATTATAGGGTAGAAATAAAAAACTATTACTAATTAGTGAAAATATTCAAATAAACCACATTCTATATTGAACTGTGTTAGAAAGCGGACGTTACATTAAGTTAAACTTTTAAAATAATAGATTTTCGTCTCTTGAAGACCACAGCCTGACGTTAAATACATTATAGCCTTCAACATACAACAAACAAAAACCAAAAAAGTAATTCTGAATGGTAATTCAAAAGATTTAGCACGTTCAAATAAGTAAAAACAAATAGTTTCTCGAGTTTTACGATGTTACATTGTACAACAAATAAATAGGTAAATATATATAAATAAAAAAACCGTTCTCTAATGTATGTTAGGTTATCACTATAGGACGATATACCTATACATATATCGCTAATTCTTTTTTATTGTGTTTGTAATTATTAGCAAAAGGTCTCTATGAAAGAAAATGGTTAATAAATGGTACTGAAAAGTGAAAAATGTCGAGTTAATAGGTCGAGCGTAAATAATTGAGACAGAAGGCAATACACACATCTTTAACAATATTGACATAATAGAGAGATTGAGGTTGACTTGTGAATAACTCACTATATTAACTTATTCTCTTCGTTATTACACCCGCACCGTCATAATAAAATCTTCGTTCAAAAATACTTTTCGCGAACATACAAAATCTATGCTATTAGTTCCTTTGATCAAATCTGTATGCATTATAAAATATATTTATTAAGAAAATGCGATGTAGTTATGACAAAAAAAAACATTTTTTTACTATTTATTGTACGAAAATAAAAATGTCATAGTCTTAACCCAACTCGTGTCAGAGAGATTTTCGCAACAACGTTGCGAATCTCCAGTGCACGGAGGAAGCCCCGTGACATCCTGCCGAGGAAACGACTTGGAAATCCGCGAAACAAAACATTCCGCTGTAGACTAGATGTAAGTATAGCGGTTGGGATTAATGTTATATTTTTTTCTTGAATATGTCTATTACGGAGATCGTGAATAATCGCTTTTCATTGTCCATATAGTAATAACCGAGTCATTTCTGAGGGTTGTATTTTTTATAATAATAAAGCTATTATTTCCCGAACATTTTGCATTTGTGTCGCAATAAAATACAAAAGAAATTATAATATGTCTATTGTATCGGTGTGCCTAATGGTAAAGGCCTCCTTCAACTCTTTCCACCGCTTTCTATCTGCCGCCAATTTTATCCAAAGGGGTCCTATCTTCTTGCTTGGCAACCTCCACTTCTAGCGCCATCCCTTGGGTACTAAGCCATCACCTGTTTGTTACCTTTTTCCCTTTTAGAGCAGATTATATGTCCAGTCCACCTCCATTTTAATGAATCGATACGTGACAAGATATTTGTTAATTTCGTTTTATCCCTAATGTCTATACTCCTTTCCTTAATTTGTTTTAGATTTGTGTTACTGTTTCCAGGCCGGCATGACAGCAATAACCGAGTCATTTCTGAGGGTTGTATTTTTGATAAGAATAAAGCTATTATTTCCCGAACATTTTGCATTTGTGTCGCAATAAAATACAAAAGAAATTACAATATGTCTATTGTATCGGTGTGCCTAATGGTAAAGGCCTCCTTCAACTCTTTCCACCGCTTTCTATCTGCCGCCAATTTTATCCAAAGAGGTCTTATCTTCTTGGTTGGCGACCTCCACTTCTAGCGCCATTCCTTGGGTACTAAGCCATCACCTGTTTGCTACGTTTTTCCCTTTTACAGCGGAGTATATGTCCAGTCCACCTCCATTTTAGTGAATCGAAACGTGACTAGATATTTGTTAATTTCGTTTTATGCCTAATGTGTATACTCATTTCCTTAATTTGTTTTAGATTTGTGTTACTGTTTCCATACCTCTCTGAGATTTAGCTAGTTTCTCCTAGTTTCTCCCTATGGCCTTTCGTGAAAGCCCAAATCATATGTGATGCAGGGTAAAATCCAGGTATAAGAAGTCTTCTTCTTGATTTTAATGTCCAATTTTTTGCTTTTCATGGTTCCTTTCAGAGCCCTGTATTTTTTATGTATCAATAAAAACCATAGCAAAACAAATAAGCAAATATAAAGCTAAGCTAAGCTACACAGGCAATATATCACTGGTTGGGCACTCGTATACTGATAAATTCCAAAACGTAGCAAATAAGAAATGGGGTGTAAGAGGTGTCGAATAACATCGTAAGACTTGAGACACCCAAGCCAACCTCACCTGCACGTGGTACACCCTGCTGAATGGCGAAAGCGTGGTGGTAGGCCTTCACAGCCTGACTTGGTCGCAACCGCCATGTATATGACGAAAAAGCCCGCCATAGTGATTTGCTTCTTGCTTGATTTTATTTCTTTTTTTATTGTAGCACGGCAAAGTGACTGCACTATGCCTGATGGTAAGCACAGTACAGTTCAAAAACAATGGCTACCACCGAGTGACACAGTGTCCATCGCCGCTCGCCACTATAATGCCGGCCTGTGAAAGGCTGGAAAGACTCGCTTTTTCGCCATATACATTGCATTTCGTGGTTGTTTATTATTATTTGTTTTAATATTATTATTTTATATGCTAAATATGACCATGAAGTGTCACATCATTGAATACTGCTTGTATCCACCTGTCACCTGGTATGTCGTTAAAGTCAAAAGTTATTAGGTTATATCAGTTGGCGCCACTTTGTACGTATTTTCACTCTCTCTTATTAAATATATTTATATACAATCAATCGTACTGTATTTTTGCTAAAACCCATCATTTTTTATTTTGAACTGAATAACGCAGTTGACCTGTCGATCCTTTATAGCTTCTCCGGGCTAGAAAATACGTTTGTGAGTTTGTTTGTTTATTTTTTACGCTTGCACGTGTACTATAGAACCGATCATCCTGAAATTTTGCACACATGTTTCAGGGGTACAAAAAGGGACATAGGATGCTTTTCTTCTGATTGTCACATCATTGAATACTGCTTGTATCCACCTGTCAACTGGTATGTCGTTAAAGTCAAAAGTTGTTATGTTATGTCAGTTGGCGTCACTTTGTACGTATTTTCACTCTCTCTTATTAAATATATTTATATACAATCAATCGTACTGTATTTTTACTAAACCCATCATTTTTCAATTTGAACTGACTAACGCAATTTGCCTGATGATCCTTTATAGCTTCACTGGGCTAGTAAATACGTTCGTGAGTTTGTTTGTTTATTTTTTACGCTTGTACGAGTTAACTATTGAACCGATCGTCGTGAAATTTTGCACACATGTTTCAGGGGTACAAAAAGGGACGTAGGATGCTTTTCTTCTGATTGAAAGTACTGTACACAAACGCAATCGAAGCAGCGGCCATAAGATACGATAAGATAAAATTACACAATAGTAGAAATCCTTACATTGTCGTATTTTACCTCCAACAATACATTCACTTAATTGTCTATCTGTCTGCAAATCATACTTGGCGTTGTGATACTAAGTTGAGTGCTTAAGAACCCATATGATTATTCAACCCTACGTTGAACATTTAACGGTCTCATAAATAAATACATACCGGAAAAACAGAGTACAACCGTCGTGTTGTTATGGCTGAAAATTTATAAAACATGAATATAGTTGCATGAAAGCCGGAATGGATTATGAATGTCTTAAATGAAACTAAAACGAATTACCAGCCCGCGGCCATCCGTCATACCTGCACGCGAGGATAGAGTGGATATGACAATTTTTAAATAACATTGCTGGTTCCTCCAAAGTTCTATGAACATTTTTTTACTAAATGGAAACAAGCTGCATTTTATTACAAAAAGTAAACTGGAACTCATGAAATAATTAAGGTGCATTAGACACGTTCCTATCTGTTTAAAGTAGAGGTAATTGCTTTATATTTTAGTTTCAATATTAAAGAAAAAAAAACGAATTATTCCCAATTTTAAGTCAATACCAATTAAATAAATAAAATGGTTGAGAAACAGAGGAGGACGATGTACTTAATTGTTTTATCTCTGATTATTTATAAATAGATTCTTTTTTTTTATTAGCACAAGATATTAACGCCACTGTATTTGATAATAAGTACGGTATACCACGGCGACTAGCGAGAATTTGCTGGTCATCATTATCAAAACGTAATAAAATACTCTGATTACTTACTACCCCGTTCAATATATTTTGTAGTTAGCCTAAGATAAATATTAAGTATGAAGATTTTTGGTAAAAGTAAATTAAGATTGAATATTTGCTAAACTATTCAGAGACAATGAACTCAATGACATATCCAACACAGGAGACATATTAATCGACCAAAAAATGATTTCAATTTCATACAAAATGGCGGCAGCTATAGTACAGTCCGCGCCAAATTTTTGACCGCTCCGAATATAATTGCATAAAACACAAATTTAGGTATGAATACTAGGTTTTTTTCTCGGAACCAGACTCAAAGGGTTCGTTTTGATGCCAAAATAGGTCTTTTTATTTTTATTTATTTATTTATTTTTATTAAATTTTAATTTTTTTTATAAATTGCTCTGCAATTTTCATCAAATATTTTTGTAGAGAATTGAGTGCTCTACAAAAAAGTTCTAATATCATTTTTCGAAGAATCAGCTCATTCAAAAAATATTCGAGGTTAAAGTTAAATTCATTATCAATTTAGCCGTTTTCGTTATAATTCGCGGAAATTAATAATATTTAGGGGTCATATTTTGAAAGGCCTATTTTGGCATCTACACGAATCTTTTGAGCTTTGCTCCGAGAAAAAAAACATTTTTTTTAAACGCCCTAATAAATACTTTATATTATATGTATAACATCAAGACAATGTAACGATAAATAAAAGAAAATTTTCAATTCCTACAATAATATTTTAATTTTGTTTTGTATTAGGCTGTTGACTATATTACACACAAGCCCAAACTTATGGTTACGTTCAGATCAGCCAAAAAGATTCACGAGGACTTTATAATACTGACTTTATTGACTGACATATATAACATTTATAGCATTCTAACAAAATGTGAAAAAATTTATAGAGCATGAATTTAAAAAAATACATTTAGAAAGCTTAGTGCTTTTATAATTGGAATAATGTCCACACTAATCGAGTATGTTATAGAGTACGTCATAGCGCGCCGCACGCGAAGAACCTTTTCATAATGTATCGCTGAAAGCCCCTCATGTGCGCACTGCTTAATGAATCATCGTATAATTGCTCACAATTATAATGATACACGCCTTGGAAGTATTCCTAGATTTTAAAACATATTTTTCACAGTTTCGCTAATGTTTTCATTTCGTTTTTCTTTCAAAGATTTTTGAAGTTATAGTTCTTTTGGCGCGTTAGGGAAAAATGATGAGAGTAAATGTCTACGATGCGTACGAAAAAGGTATTTAATACATTGAAAGTTTTAATATAAATACAAAGAAACAAAATGTCGACTATAGATAACTGTAGGGTGTCTGTTTTTCGTGACGGTGTGCGCGCGCATCGTAATAACTTCAGGGTGTCGGTTTTTCGTGACGATGTGCGCGCGCATCGTAAAAATTTACTCTCATCATTTTTCCCTA